>JAVQJW010242855.1:0-11350 GCA_036025195.1 Hypseleotris klunzingeri
AATGGTTCTGTTGGTACTTTTTAGATGATTACTGACTGGTTCACTCATGACTGTATTCCAGCTTTACTCTAGATTGATGTATGGACCACTGTTAAACCTCGTTTTTATTCTAAATTTAGGTTTGGTCTTCCTGCTTTAGTTCTAGTTGTCTGCTCCTGGTTGATGCTGGTTTAGTCTTGACAATTCACGTAACTGGTTCACCAATTATACACTATTTACCCCCTCGTTTAGTTACCATTACTGTTCAGCTTAGTGATATTTGGTGTGTTGGCACACGCAGTGCGTAATAATATTAAGGCCAAGCTCCTATGTCCAATGTTGTCTATAACTTATAAAGCATTACTGGACGCCTTTGTTACCTGCAACATAAGGACAGCTTAGTTTACAGGTCAGTAGATGATGTGTCCACTCCTCTTTAGAAAATGCCCTAAATAAAATGAAAGAGCTTGGCCTAACAATTAAAATGTACTTCATTATCTTGGTAACCAGACCAAGGATGAGTTCACTGTTGGTCAGGCTGACTTAAGTTACCATCTTGTTTTATGTTCTTCTTCTTCTTTAAAAGAAACAGCAACAGCTGGAGGCACTTTAGGCTAGAATTACACAGAAAGGTGTTAGAAAGAACAATAAGAAGTCTCACTTCAAAAAGTGTCTTTGTATGCAAACTAGTTATGACGATCTACCTACTGCAGTGCACATCTAAATGAATGGTTTTATGAAGTTATTAAATTATTATCTTTTTTTGTAGGTTTTATGGGAGGCCAGTCAGACAAAACAGTGGTGGCAGTTTCAGTCATAGCAGGCATCATCGGACTCATCTGCGTCACTTTAGTGGGATTTATCATTTACAACAATTATTACGCCAAAAGGATGCCAGGCCTGGGAAAGACTATCATGTACCCACGGGACTGACAGTAAAGCACATAGTGTGTCCATTTGTATATAGCCTAATGCTAGAGGCACTCATGTCTAGTGATATAATACACATGTCATTGCACACCAACTCACCCACAATTCACATCCATATTGTGTAACTAAAGTTACTGACCCTATAGAGTCACTGGCCACTTTACAAGTTAAATCAATTCATCTACTACATACGCACAAATTGTCCTTGTAAAAATTACTTGTGCTGGATTTGTGAATTGTGGTAGCACTTTAAGACACAAGAATTTTACAGTCCATAAATCACATAATCTACAGTGACACAATGGTGGTGGTAAGCTACCTCTGTACGCACAGAGACATGGCAGCCCTTCTGAGTCTGTGACCTCTCTGACTACCACCAAAAACACAGCTACAAGGCCTTAACACAGTGTCATACCCAGTGTCAGAGAAATCTGAGATGTGGGTGAAGTGTTGTGCAAATTACTTAGAACAATTGCATGCTGCTTTATGTATACAATTTATACACGCAGATACTCTGACTACTAAAACTGTTATGTGCATTTCTGTATGTATACAAAAATATATATTTTGTATTGTACATTGTAAGTTTGCTGTAAGTTAATAACTTGTTTCAAACCTGTTTTCATAACTATATTTGGTTTCTGTAATAAATAATATTCTGATATTGTAAAAATGATTTAATACTGTATTGAAGTCAGTCTGCTTTCATAGTTTCTAATTAGAAAGACAGAACAGTGCAACATTCACGAATGTACAGGGACAAACCTTTTTACCTGCCATACACAGTCAGAGTTACCCTGGACTGGCCCATTGTAATGTTTCCTGTAAGAAAAATAGAAGTTAAAAGGAATTGAACAGAAATCCATTAAAATAATTAAACTATGTAAAGTTTTTTGTATTAAAACCAATGTAAATGTGAAGAACAGTATGACTTGCAGTAATGGCCAACGTGCAATTAAAGGATTTTGTAAGCTTTTCCCTCTGAAAGTAATTTAAGAACTGATCAGTGCCATTTCCTTGTCATTAAATTCAGCTTAGAAAAAACAAACTTAAAAAAGACATACTTTTATTAACAGTTTAGAAACACATTATTTTCATCTTCCATTCTAGACATTTTAGTTTCCCCCCTTAATCCAGTCTTCACACACACAAAAGTCCACAGTGAACCCAAGCCCTGATGCAAATGACAAGTATCCAAACAAGAGTAGACCCCACAACTCAAGAGAGACAACATTCACACACTCCTCTCCCACAACATGTAGCAGCTGCTGAGGCTTGAAGATGCATGTTTGTAGTCTGCACTGGAACCATACGGCACACTTTGAGGTCTGAGTTGGCGTCAGTAGACTACTAATTCACACGCCTGTTAATCCTGGGAGAGAATGACACATATGTAAAGGCAGCTCAAATCTTGCTCAAACTTGCACACAGGACAGCGCTTAATGGGTAGTAATAAATTAAACAAGTGCTAGGGGGCATTATGGGGATCGATGTCTTTTTAATATTACAGTATAAGGGAAATCTGAAAGTGTCAGTTAATAGTCTTCAAGTGTGTAGTTCTGTTGTTTTCACCTTGAAAATCTAGTTTTATATTTGAAAATGCATTGTCATAAAAGGGTTTTCCTAGCAGTACTGTTTGACTTCATTTGTAAGCTTTCAAATGGTGTTAAAATGTTTTCCTATTGTCAGAGTCTATAAAATTTGTTACATTTAGTTACCAAATTCAAAATATCACTTAGCTTGTCATTTTGATATTACACTTAAACCAATCCAGTTCTCCTAAAGCAATAAGTCAAAACCAGGTAACAGGACATTCACCCAGTGCAGAATAGAGCCCTTCAAAAGTCCATCTAAGTTGCAGGTGTGGGGACAAACTAAGTAACCAGTGTCAAGTGCCCATTAGTCGGTGCATCAGAAATGATGAACCATATAAGTGCGTGTTGAAGGAGGCTGTAGGTTGTTGACTGTAGCTATGACAGGGTCAAGTGTCCAAGAACAGTGAAACACAAACAGAACAAAACAGAGTGGGGTGAGCTTCAACATTTAGACACTGTCAATAAATAGAGTGAAAATGATTCTTGTCCAGCTGTTATAATTCATCATCTATGTGGTTGCTGTCAGGTTTGGTCTTTTCCGTTGGTTCTGAAAATGAGAAGAAAAAAAGGTCAGCCGGGCATAAAGCTAGTTTTATCTAAAGGCCATCTATATAGTGGCATCGAAGTATGAGTAAAAAAGACATGATCAAACTTCTGATAAATGCTTGTGGTGTCTGAAAATGTCATCATTTTCAATGTAGGGGATCAGCTACGTATAAAACCTTAATATGTAAAACAATTTGGATTACTTTGGGGGAGGAGCTTTAAATAACGTTTATATGTATTAGTATGCTCAAAATATAAACTTTTTATAAGTAGAAAAAAAGTTTACATGGTTCTGGATGAACAGACAAAGGACAGAATCGAATTCTGCAAAAATCTGTTTGCCAGACAAACTGCTGCAGCTTTTTTTTTTTACATTAATTTTGTAATAAAACTGCATTTTAATAAATTGAAAAGAAATAAAATACGCAAACATAAGTTTCATCAACACTTTAATTACATTTAAAATGGTCAGTTTCCATATTAATTACAAACCAATGTAGTGTTTTTATAGAAATTAATGGACTTATGACTGAAGTGTATTCATTCTATTCCAAGGCCACAATGAAGGCCTTCAATAGTTTAATTAGAATTATTTGGTATAAAAACCAAATATTTCTTTGGTGAGAATTCTTAGGCATTAAAACCTTCAAGCATCAGTGTGATGCAGTTAAATACTGTTCATATGTGAATAAGTGTCCACAGTACTACAACTCTCCAGCCTCGTCAGGATGTGGGTTGGACCGACCTGTTTCCTCTGAAGGCTGCTCTGACTCTGTTTGTGCAGCGTTGTCTTCAGTGGGCGGGGCCTCACCGGGGTCTACTTCCTCTTGAGTTTCTATATATAAAAGAAACGTAAAGTTGTATGCTAAATTGCTAACTTGTGTTCGTCAATATCAAATGTGAGTTGTGTGTTTACTTACCATTGGTTTTGTCTGAGCTCTCCTCTGTGGGAGGGATGACTGTCTCCTCTGCTGTGCTGTTGGCCTTGCTGCTTTTATCAGAGCTTGTATTGTTCTTGGCTTTAGGCTTAGTTTTGGGCTTGGCAAACTTGGCCTTGTTGAGTAGATAGTTGACTTCTCTGTCCAGTAGAGCCAGTTTGGACTCTATTTCTTTGGACAACAGAACAGGACGCTCTTTAGGAGAGCGTTTCTCCTGCTCTGCTACCGTTTTATTCTTCCATGTCTGAACAAGACGCAAAGACACAGTCAAACTAAAATGCAAATACATCACTTGATCTCTGAATCACTGAACTCTGACAAATCCACCTACCATTGTCTCATCGATCACTTTTTCTAACAGATTCAGCTCAACTTCAGTGAATATTTGGTCGTCTTCAGGAATCAGCCTGGCACTCCTGTTATATATAAATATATATATCAACACACTACCGGTAGTCTTCTATTATTGAATAACTCTAGCTTTGACACTCACCTTAGGAAGAAGCTGGAGGTATTAAGCATGCTGTTCAGAGAGGCCAGGCGTTCAGGCCACTTCCTGCGCTCCTCCACCCTGAAGAACATGTCCTTACACAGGCTCTTGAGTGCAGACAGTTTCCCCCTCAGCTCTTTGGTGGAGGCAGAGTAACCGTCTTCATCCATCCACTCAGAGGCCTCTCTCAGCCTGGAGGAGATCTGCTCCTGCTCCTCCTCTGACACCACCAGCTGGTACTCCTCTTGGTACAGCTTGTCCTGAACAAACGCCAGTCAATAAGTTACAGGACACTTTCGGATCTTGTCTGCTCATTTAGACATCTTTAACAATTAAATACATTTTACCTGTGTATCAAAGATAAATGCTTCAAGATTATTAAGAGTTTTTTCTCTTTCATGTTTGGCCAAGTCTCTGTCTGTCAGATCCTGAAGTCTGGGGGGAAAAAAACATTTAGATTGCAGAATTCAAATGATTTCAGACTAGTTAAAATAGCCATGGAAATACAAGCCTTACTTCTTTTTGGAGGAGGCGAGGTCATCAGTGCTGGGATCCAGGATGTCATTGAGGAGCAGTTCTACTGTGATTTCATCTGAGATCTTACTCTTCTTCTGAGGCTTGGCCGTCTTCTCTGCCTCCTTCTCAGCCTCTGTGTTCACAGACTTGTCCGTCTCTTTTTCCTGTAGAGACATGGGAAATATTTGTTTTCAATGACTGATTTTGTATTAGATATTCTTTATTCTGTCTTCCTATTGCAAACAATAAAATGATCTAGTATTTAATATAATTGTTACTTTGGGCCACTGAATACAGTGTAATAACAAAAAGACAAATTTGTTAAATAGAAAAAGAAGAATGATTTAATACATTTTAATCGTTACCATATACAGTATTATTATATATACCTTGTCATCGTTGCTGGCTGCCTCCTCTGTGCCTTCTTTCTCTGTATCACTCTTCTCTGATTGGTCAGTTTTGTCTTTTTCCGTCTCGTCCTTCTTGGTCTCACTCTCTGGCTCGTTTTCGTCCTTCCCAGACTCAGGGGGAACTTCCTCCTCATCCTTTCCATAAACACAGTCACTTCAAAGGTCTCATTTCAGGAAAAGATCGCATATACTACAGTAATGTGTCCATCAATGAGAGATTACCTGAACAGGTTCAGTTACATTGGCAGCAGGTTCTGAGGATCCCCCTCCAAACAATGTGGAAATTGTGTTTCCCAGTTCTACGGAAAAACACACACACACAAAAAAACCAATAAGGCATTTTAACAAAACCATACAAAAACAAAAGAGTAGTGCTTTATATGAAGTGCGTTCTATAATTATTTGTTTCTTTAAGAAAAGGTTTTATTGTTACTTTGCATAAGCTGAATGAACCTTCACAGAAAATTTGAATAAGCTGCTTGACACAACTAAAGTAATAAACAAATAAACCTACTAGTTAATGTTGACTCCTCTTCCTTCTCTTCCACGATGGTTTCAAACACAGACTCCACCTGTTAATAAAGACATAATAAAATATAAATGTAAACATGACAATGTTTCAGTCTCATATATTTAATGCAGCTTTTGTCATAAGGAATAAATGTGGTTTTATCTGACTTTCCTATGATCTGTTAATTTTCCCAAAGGAAAATCAGTTTTTCATAAGTTTCCCACAAGATCCAGGGTGCAAAAATGATTTAGAAATAGAATTTTCTTATACTGAAATAGTTAATTTTACTCGTTGTCACATTAAATAAGTGATCTGACCCGATCCAGCAGAAGAACTCCACTTTCATCCATGTTGAAGTGGGCTTTGATCCCCTTTGATTCAGCATCTGAATGTTTCTCAAAGCTGCTGCCAACTCCAGACAGCTTCACTGTGGTCAGGTTCCGAGAGCCAAACACACTGTATACCAGAAAAAGTTCAAACTCATTTTAACATTTAAGTAATGAAAAACTAAATCATTAGGTAACAGTCAAAAGATTTAGGAGTCCCATTTCTGCATATTGTGCTGAGTGAGAAACCCACCTAAGGTCGTCCTCAGTGAGGAAGCTGAGGTCACCGTAGTTCACCTCAAAACTGAAGTCATCATTGTAGCGGTTGAATGTGATAACTTTACGCTGGGGATATGGCGCCATCCTCTGGAATAGGATACGTCTGTTGTGTTTTGTGGTCTTGATGCCTTCTTCATCTGTCTCACGGCTGAACTCCACCTGGTGGACAACAGAAGAATGGTAGTAACATTTAAACACCATACTTGATGCAAACCAAAGCAAATGTAGGATAAGTGTAAACCTGAATGGGGAACACTGCTGCGTCTCTGATGAGGAAAGGCTTTACTTTAAAGGCTTTGCTGAGAGCAGCGGCCTGGTACACAGCTCCCATCGCTGCTGCTTCATCTGCATTAATGTTCTTCCCCAGTTCTTCTCTGACACAGACACACAGACACAAAACAATATCTTATACATGTTGTATAAAATATTTCATGAATTTGAATAAAAACTAAATAGAAACCACTGCTTCTGTGGTTGATACATACTTTCCCACAGCTTTGAGCAGCACTTCCTGAACTTTGGGGACACGGGTAGAACCACCAACTAAGATGACCTGCTCGATCTCAACCTGTTTGATCAGAAAGTTTGATTATAAACACCACACAGAGAAGTGTAATAACCACATGCTCCATACTAGATAACATAAATAATCTTTCACGGTATTTACCATAGTCATCTCTGCACTAGTGAGTGCCTCATGCACTGGCCGAGGCACCCTCTCAAACAGATCTGCACACAGCTGCTCAAACTCAGCCCGGGTCACTTTGGATTTGAAATCTATGTCATCCATCAGACCCTCCACCTGTCAAATATTGTACAGTTAATGGCCATTTCTCATAAACAGACAGTGTAAGACTAATACATCGTGAGTAGACTAGCCTGGGCCATAAAGTCCACATTTGCACTGAGCACCGTCTTCAGCCTCTGAGCCTCTTTGAGGAGCTTGGCCATAGCTCTCTGGTTTTCCCTCACATCCTTCTTGCTCTTCTTCTGTTCATTGAACAGTTTGGCCAAATGATCACGCAGACGCAGGTCCATCTCAAAGCCCCCAAGACCACGGTCAAAACTGCAGACACAAAAACAAAAGACACTATTTATTTTAGAGCATTAATAAACAAGGCAATTTGTTCTTTTCTGACGACTTTAAGGACGGTAAGTGAAACATTAATTAAAATCTCTATCTATTCGACTCAAGCTGAAGGATAAATTAAAATTTCTGTTCTGCTAATAAAACAATTCCCGCTATAATAGTGATGATGACACTGTGGAAGGAGCAGTAATGCACAATGTGACACAAAAATCACATTATGGGACAACAGTCTTTCTGCTTGTTGTAATTGTTAAAACAATAACTGTCACTGTCACTGTACTGTCTGTGAGTGACTCACCCAACACCTCGGATCTGCAGCTGGGGCTGGGTGCCAGTCTCCTTGGTTTTTACTGTCTGATAGGTGACAATAGTCGCTGTGGTGCTCCCAGAGCCGATGTCGTAGAACATCACACTCTGTAAGAAAAACATGTATATGTATAGAGTCACAAAATTACATACTACATTTATTACATTCATTTGAATTTAAACAATGACATTACATAATACCTTAGCATTAGTATCAATGTCTTTCCTCCTAAAGACTCCGTAGTTGAGAGCCACAGCTGTGTTGTCATTGATGAGCTGAAGGACCTTCAGACCTGCCATCTGAGCAGCCTGCAGCACTGCCCTGCGCTCAGCCTGGTTAAAAAACGCTGGCACAGTGATCACTACATCCTTGATTGGCTGCTCTGTAAATTTGAGCAGAAATAAAAAGCTTATCAATTATTTCATTTAAATTAAGATTACACTTATTAGTTAATTATTAGTAGTTGTTAACCAAACTGACCAGCAAAATCCTGAGCCAATCCACGAGAATAATTGAGCATCATTCCAAGGATCTCTTCAGGTGAATACTGGACATTGCTGGAAATCAAGACATTTTTAATAAAAATAAAATCGACGTACATTTATGTGCATAATCAGGCTGTCAAAATGTATGAGTATGTACATAAACTTACTCTGAGAATTTAAAGTAAACTGTGCCTCTGTCTGGATCCTCCTGTAGCTGGTGTTCAGGGAAGCGTTTCTGGTAGAGCGCCACCTGTGGGTTGTTGAGCTTTTTACCCAGTAGAAACTGAAGGTATCTGTAGACTGTTTTGGGGTTTTTCACTGACTGAAAGTAAAGACAAGTTATCAAAATGAGAGTACCAAAAACAACAACCATATATGATTATTGTATACTAAAGAAAGACTCATACCATTCCTAATGCATTATCGCCAAAAAGTCTTTCATTTTCTTTCAGACACACAACATTGGGCGTTTTCCTCCTTGACTCTCTGCAGAAATAATACACATCATTAGTCTTTGGCATTCATTCCTTTTATGCTTTCCTTAGGTACATGTTTTCAGAATACTTTATTATAAATAGGTCACCTTTCTTCATTTTCTAAGTAGAGGCACAGTGGCTATTCTGGAGATAATAAACTGTAACACTGTAGCACATGCGGTGTATAATGGACTACAGTTTTTTTTTTATTAAGGTTAAGGTTAAGGTACACTTTATTGTCCCAATAGGGAAATTTGTCCTCTGCATTTGACCCATCCTTAGTGCTGCTGGGGCAACCTGTCAGGAGCAGTGGGCAGCTGCAGCGCAGTGCCCGGGGACCCATCTCCAGATCTTAAGCCAGGATCTTGGTCAGGATGTACCTAGCCGGAGGATTAACCTATGTACATGTTTTGGGTTTTATAATTTATTACATAAACTAAATTTTTGTGCAGCTATGAAAGGCGCAGGAACAGTGATCAGAACAGGACCAGTCACAAACTGGTACTCACCTGTTGAGGACAATCTCCATGGGCACACCAGGTTTTACTATTGCTATTTTCATCCACTCACTGCCAAAGTCTACAGACATGACAGCTACAGAAGCTACAAGAACAAAGAGTTTCAATGAACACGTTTTATAAAGATTATATAAAGGGCTGCAATCTAAATGTTATACATACCGTGGAAAATGAATGAATATAAGATGTAGTTACCTGTTTCTGAAGGCAACAAAGCCAAAACCAGGCAGATGACGGACAGAACTGCCAGCTTGCTCTCCCCCATGATGGGCTGAAAAAGAACAGGACTAATCACATAAGAGTTATATTAAAATGGTGAAGATAATATTGATTATGCTGGACAATATCTTTCCCTTTGTTTCTGTAATTTGATAAGTTATCTTTCAAACATACTAGTTGTGCATAGTGACATTCTACACTTTTATGGTGCTGCTGATGTTTATAAAAGGATACTAAACCTAAATTAGACTACATCTTAGATTTAGAATGGAAGCATGCTTTGTATCCAATACCTATTTCTCAAATAATCACTTCCTGATTTGATGGCTATTAGTAGTCTACCGCACTGGGCAAACCCTTAGGACATGCAAAACCTCAAATACAATTTGAATAGCAGATGTGCTCCAAACACGTGGCCTTTATGCCATTGTGAAAGCTGAATATTATGAATGAACCATACACAGAAAACAGACCATTGTCATATTTACGCAGAGTTACAATAACATGTGCATGGTTTGTTGAAGAGTATATTTAGGTATGATCATGTAGCCTTCACAGAAACTTCTAGTTCGCGGAGGCAGTGACGCACGAAATCAAAATTGATCACCAAATGTTGCCCCCTTGTTAATTACAGACGTGCAGCTTCAAAAGACACAGTGATACATTGCTAGTCAGGACCAAAGTTGTGGATGCTTATGGAAATTTTACTAACTTAGCTATTTTAGCACTGCTTCCGAGTTGTTGCATTGAGGCAGCACAGCAGCTCAAGAATAGTTAGATGTAAAATCCAAAGGCAAACTCAAAAACTAAAGACATAGATGTAATGCACATTGACAGCTACTGTTAGCTAGCTCATTCACATCAATAGAGAGCATGAATGACACACTGCTGTGGTGTGAACTTACCTATCCCCTACTGACACAAATAAAACACTTAATGGAGCTCCCAAATGAGCGCGCTTCCTCCGGCTGCCCTTTCAGATGACTTTTCTGAGGTCCCCGGTGCCCCAGAGCCTCTTTATTGTCACGCTTGGTAGTTTTTAGTTCCCCTTATCACCGGCTTGATGCTCACTGTCGGGCCCAGGACGCGGCGTCAGCTCATTGGATCCACTCGAGCTACTGCTGGAGGTGAGTGTGGAACAAAGTCAAACTAAATAAAACGAGGAGCTTCCGGTTACAATTTAGCAGCTGACTACAAAACATAACTGAGTTTTCCTAAAAAGAGGGTATTACTCCTATTATCTGTATACAGCACAAGTGATTTCACTATAAAATAACGACAATACAAAAAATATTAATTTAAATCTCCGAGCGCTGCAAACTAAGACATTTTTCATATATTTTGAAAGGAAACCCTGTCATTTCCGCCGTCACGTTCTCGCTGACTTGACGCTTGATGCAACAAACAGCGTGAGCTTGAGCGCCAGAGCCCGCCTCCCACTCCACGCACTGCACTGTGATTGGCCCACGTGATGTGACAGACGCCGGGAAGTATCCTCTGGCCGCACCTCATTGGTCCACGTCCAGAAGTAGGCGTTTGTCAAATGACGACAGTTTCAGGTGAGTCTGCGCAAACTACACGCTTTTTCAATTGAATGATGTAAATGCTGATTTTTCCAAGAGGGTCTGGCTGCAGGCTCCACCACCATGTACTTCCACCACCACGTACCTCCATCACCATGTACCTCATGAAAAATGCTACAGTTCCTATTAGTTGTACATTTTCTAAACTAAAA
>JAVQJW010243002.1:0-12787 GCA_036025195.1 Hypseleotris klunzingeri
TTTACCAAACAATTTTACAGTTTTTCTGGGGGGTATAAAAATAAAACCAAAAAAAAAAAAAAAAACTCACAGAATGGTGGTGGCATCTAGGCTTCTCTGTGTGTTTCAATTTTGCATAATATACAACAATATATTTAGATTTTTGAGATAAATATAAGGGTGGGAGTATAATTTTACTATACATTTTGCAGCCCTAAATTGTTCGTACGTCTCTTTGTTTCTTAAAGTTGTGTCAGATTCATCTATGTCTTTCCACAGTCGCTGTCTCTCAAAATGGTCTGAAATGATATCCGTTCCGTGTCATTTCCTGTCTCAGATCCTCACCTGGTCTCCTCTTCCCACTTTTCCGGTTCTTTCTTTAGGAAATGAAGATATGTTCCGCCATCATTAACCTCTTCCACCTGATCCCAGCCGCGCCCCAGACTCTGGTCAAACCTCTTCTGGAGGTGGTGATGAAGACTGAACGAGCCATGCTTATAGAGGTTACACACAAACTTTTTAACATTTAAATTATGCATACACTTTCAAATTCCTTTCAAATAAGTAACAGTGACAAAAACTAGGGATGTTTGACTTTTGGTTGAAATTTGTGGAAAATGTGGGATTTACAGATTTTTATAAATGTAGGGCTTTTATCTAGGACTGGACAAGTGTAGTTTATTGGCTGTAGTGCATTTTAAGACATTGTGTAATTTTCACCCAAAAGTCAAACATTCCTAACTTTTTGTCAGTACTATACGTTTGATAATCATCTAAGTAAAAATTTCAAACTGACTTATATTCTCAACACTCACTGCCTTGATTAATAGCACCCTAAATGATTGTCTTTAGCTCACAACATTGCACTATAATATTGGCTGGCTAAAATCATCTTGTGTTTTTCCTCCACATAACCATCTGTACTGCATATATCTTTCACCACAGGCTGGAAGTCCATTCAGGGAGCCTTTGATCAAGTTCCTGACGCGGCACCCGTCTCAGACCGTGGAGCTGTTCATGATGGAAGCCACACTCAACGACCCTCAGTGGAGCCGCATGTTTATGGTCAGAAACTTCACTCATTTTTACTGCACCAGACTTTTAGAAATATAGTTGTTTTCTGAAATGTTCCAAATGGTGTAGTCCTAATATCTGGTATGTGTATTTTTATTTATTCAGAGTTTCCTCAAACACAAAGATGCCAAACCTCTTCGAGACGTGTTGGCCTCTAATGCCAATCGTTTCGTGCCCCTGCTGGTTCCCGCTGGTACTGCAGCCACGGTTCGACCTGGTTCTCCCTCCACCACCACAGCCCGACTGGACCTGCAGTTCCAGGCTATCAAGGTACAGTGACAAGTCTACTGTCAGTATAAATATAATGTAATTACGACTTTTGTTTTTCATATTACACATATCGTTCCTTACTCTTTTCTCAGATCATCAGCATCATAGTGAAGAATGACGAGGGGTGGCTGGCTGGACAACACTCACTGGTCAGTCAGCTCCGGAGGGTCTGGGTCAGTGAGGTGTTTCAGGAAAGACATCGCAAAGACAATATGGCAGCCACCAACTGGAAGGAGCCGAAACTTCTGGCTTTCTGCCTTCTTAGTTACTGCAAGTATGTGTGCAAATAATCATATGATTCCTCTTTTATTAAATATTTTTGTCATTAATAACTCTTGTTTCTTTTTGAAGGAGAAACTACTCCGAGATCGAGCTGCTGTTCCAGCTGCTGAGGGCCTTCACAGGGAGGTTCCTTTGTAACATGACGTTCCTGAAGGAGTACATGGAGGAGGAGATTCCCAGGAACTACAACATTGCCCAGAAGCGAGCCCTCTTCTTCCGCTTTGTTGAATTTAATGACCCTCACTTCAATGATGAGCTCAAAGCAAAGGTACAGTATACCCAATACTCTCAGACAATCAGAGCAGAGAAATTAAATTAAAGTAGCACGCTCCAGAGACCCCAAAATGTTAAGAGGACTTCCACAGATTGCCTTTTGAAGTGCCATTTGGTTGTTGGCTGGCCGCTTGCCTCATATAGTCTGAGTGAGATTTTTCCACTGACTGAACTAGCTAATAATTCCTGTAACATTAAGAATTTATTTTACAGTATAAACATTTGGACTTCATATTACAACTAAACTGGTGTCCACTAGCTGAATACTATTTAAAGGTTTTCCTCTACAGTTGTTTAGTGTGTATTGATCTATCAGTGTTAAGGCTAAGCTGAATGCATGTGGTCTGTCTTTTACGGTCGGGGTGTTTTGTGCAGAAGTTGTTTGATGGAGTCATGAAGGTCGTTGTCTGGTGTAGACCCTTAGAGACTCACAGATGAATTCCTCTGTCCTCTCTACCTGACCTGCTGTTGTAAGCAGTACAATCAGCCAGGCTGCTTTTTAATTAAGCCCAGTCTCCCACATGCATGTACACACACTGACACACACACAAACACACACACACACATCTAACAGGAACACAGCCTGGCACAAAGCAGCAACCACACTGCTGCTGAACACAATGGGCCAGTGGGGAAGGCCTGCACCAAATGGCTCTGTGGCAAAAACTCAGTTACACACACTCACAAGGTACTATTGGTCCACGAACAGGGCCAAACCAAGGACATCCACTTGTGTTTATGCTCCGTCCTCTAAAAAACTAGAGACTGTTAAACTCAGAAGAGACAGAGACGAGAATAAAAGAGAAATGAGAAAAAAGGTTGTAAATTTCTATCTGTTTTTCCAACCGCACTGTCCCATATCATTGTTTTAGTCTTAATGAATGTGCTCTGGTGCACAGTGGCTCTGCTTGTTAGGCTGTGTGCCAGATAAGATAATACAACGCTCTATTGTGTGTGACTTTTATTTATTTTACCAGTAGTGACAAAATAATCCTGGAGGTGTTTGTATTTGTAATAATGATCTTTACAGAAACAGTGTAGCATTATGTTCAACATAATCAAAGACATCTGCATAATATTCATCTGCAGCTGAGTCTGTCAGGCTCCAAAGGTTATTCTTCCTCCTACGGTTTTCTTTACAGCATCTGTGCTGTCCCAGTACAACGTCCCACCTCACTCCCTCATCAAGCCTGGCTACAATTATTTCATTGCCTCTCTTGTCTAGCATTACAATAAGGTGTGTGTGCGATGTGGCAGTATGATTGTGTCTTTTAGTTTACCGCCTTTTATCATTTTTTGGGCCATTTTGAGTTTATAGAAAGGACAGTAAGTGACAGGAAATTAGAGTGAAGAGTGGGAAGTGACATTTAGAAAACTGTTGTGAGCCGGATTTGAACTCACAACGCCGAGGCAAGCACTGTTGGCTCTGAATATGGGCCACACGCTATACCGACTGAGCTAAACCACGGCCCTCAGTTTATTATTTTTATTATCATTTTTTTTTTTCTCAAGCTCCCATCATTCTGTGAAATCCTGTTGAAAAGCAAATTTTTGCAAGACTTGTGACACTGGGTTGATGTATACCTTGCCAAGCTTTTGTTTTTAGAGAGACGGGACGAGAAGTAAGTTTCATTCACCCTGTAATCTCAATTAGTCATCACACAAACATCAAAGCTATATAATTGACCTCAAAAAGTGTCTTAGTTCTGCATTAAACTAAAACATTTTCGCCTCATTGCCCACCCATAATTGCAGATGCAGCCTTCTATGTATTTTTTTTCATAGTTTGCTTTAAAAAAAAAATCCACATTCTTCGATCTAAGTGTGCCCTAGTGTTAGCATCACCAAGAATTTCCCATTTAAGGAGTGAGATGGAAAAGTCGAGAGACTGTGTTGGAAAGTAGCAATGAATCACTCACTGACCTCATGCCGCTCCTAAACAAAACTCTTCTAAAGCATTTCACTAGTTATTCACCGGGATATATTTCAAGCAGATAAGCAAACAAACAAACCACGGATGAACCTTTTCGAAGCACGCAGCGGCACGTCTATTTCCCATCATGCATCACTTCCCCTTTTGTTCCCGACACAACGTAGAGAGCGGCAGAATGAATCATTTTCTCCGAGGTGGTGGATATCAAACCACTGTGAATTTAGAACTACAAAATTTATTTCTGTCAGTTTTTAGAGCTGACAAAGTACTCTGCAGAGAAACATGTGTAAACAAGACTTCTCCACAGGAATTCTACACTTTAGGAAATGTATTGTTTTAGTTATGTATGTGTGCACAGGAGGTTAGGGTTTTGTCAATGCTGGTTTTCTATTCTTTTCTAAGGGTTGTCTCATTTCTTATAGTTGTATTTTCAGTCCTTGCCCTTAACCATCATTTTTGATGGCAGAGGGGTAGGGGTAAGAATGACAGATGGAATCAGGCCTAAGGTATTTTTCTTCTGGTTTATTATTGGTTTGGATCCAGCTTAGTCCTATTTTAGACCTGCATAGTCCTGGTTTCCAGTGCTTTTTTGGGACAGCTTAACAGGAGCAATGGCCATCTCGAGATCTTGAGCTTGGATTTTAGCTTTAAGATTTTTTGCATGTTGTGAGATTGATGGAGAAGAGAAATGTAAAAAAAAAAATCACTGGAAGAACAAAACTCCACACACACAAAAAGACATTGAAACATGAATCATGAAACAAATACCTTCAGGTATAAAACTAGTCCAGCATAAGATGAATGACACCAAGTTGCACAACTAAGAAATACATCAAAAGATACTGTATTTCATTAGCACTAAATCTTACTTACATGATTGTGTGTTCCAAGTCGGCCTTATGTGACTGCAGTTTAATGAATCTACACTATTCTATATCGAGTTATAGAAGACAAGACCGTCTAATTCAGAAGATAAAACCATTTCATCACTTAATTATTCTTATCACAGAACTGCAAGTCGGCAGGTTTCTTTTATGTCGCCCTTGAAAGACCACACCAGGTGACTTCACTGATTAGCGTCCCAATTTTTCTTCAAAGTGCTATCAGACATACCTTGCAAAAAACGTGTAAGATGAAAAGTTGCATGTTCTGCGTAAAGTGGAGATAGATTTTAACACGTTTTTGTGATTTTTTTCTTTTTTTTTTTTAGGTGTTGCAGCATATCCTGAACCCCGCTTTCCTGTACAGCTTTGAGAAAGGGGAGGGAGAGCAGCTTCTGGGACCGCCCAACCCTGAAGGAGACAATCCAGAGAGCATCACTAGTGTCTTCATCACCAAGGTACTCACTTCTCTTAAAAATTTAGTCTGCAAGTTACCTAAAATAAAAAAATTTTGAAATTTTAAAATGCTTTATCTGACCCTGTTTTATGACGTAAAAAGATAATCTGTCAGAATTATTATTTTACTGTAGTCCCTCCCCTGGCCTCTACAGCAACATCATTGTAGGTTACTGCTTTGACCAAAAGCAGTAGAGTTTTACTTTAGTCTCTCCCCTTGCCTCTTGAGATTACAGACAACCTACTTTACATCAAAACACAGGGTCAGATATTAAGAATTTTATTTATTCTCATTTTATTTTAGGAAACTCAACAGACTACACCTTTACTGATTTTTTTTTTACCCATGGCTTTCTTATTTTCGTTTTTGTTCATTACTTAACTGCTTTGTCCCTCCATCTATCTCTTTGATGTGATTAGCTGCTGCATTTCAGCTCATAATGTCCTATCAGGCCAGCGTCTCTCTACTCATGCCAGTCATCAAGTACACTGCAAATGCCATAATGCGATTTCCCTCACAGCAGCCAAGTATTGTAACGTCACTTAATAACAATCACCAGGTGGTCAGGGCAGAATATTAGCATGACCAGAATGAGTTTTTCAGGAAGACGTCAACATCTTTGACTGTTATAAATGTATAAAAACAGATCGTCTTTTGATTTGGTTTAGTTCTGGCCTATAACTGGTCAAATTCTGGGGTAGTCTTTGTCTAGTCCTGGCAGCGTTCTGGCTGAGTTCTGGTCAAGTCCTGGTTTAGTCTTGGATGAGTTCTGGCTGAGTCTTAGCTGAGACCTGCTTAGTCCTGGTTTTGTCCAGAATTATTCTTTTTATATAATTCTCATTTAGCCCTAGATTAGCCCTCGAAAACGATCTCCAATTATGTATTTTATCTGTCTTTTTGTGTTTCCTTCTTCCTACCACATCACCTCTCTTCTATCACACTGAATTTAACAAGCCGGACTATTATTCATGGTGTAAATGTCACGGTGTGGCCATGGTAAAGGTCAGGCTGTTTGTTTGCGCCGTGGCAGATCTCATCACTGACTAACAGCACTGCTAATGGTCGCTAATGGCTCCTCTACACTCCAGTTAAAAGCTTTTTCCTCTACTTCTTGTTCCTCTCTGTGGGGCTTCATATGACAACTTGTAATTAAAAAAACTGTGAACTGTTTATGTGATCGTTTATGTTGCCATTACACTGAAAAGGCTACAGCAAATTCATTTCAGATCATTGGGATTCGAGATTTAGCTGTTGATTTTAACATTGTAGGTTTTACAGTGGAATGCAATGTATCTGGTGTACAGTTAAAACAAAAAATACAATGGCTTGATTTGCACTTGAGGGCAGCAAAAATCTATAAATTAATATCCACTTTTACAATATTGTAGCCTCTTCATTTTACACTTACTGTCAACCACTATAGAAAAGCAGCATGTGAATTTACTTTGTTATGCTCCCTTAAAGTGTTTTTCTTCGTCATAAAGCTTATATAGTCACAAGAATTTAGGGATAATTCTAAAAAATTGTCAAATGCAATCTAACCAATAAATTAGCCCGTAGAACTAATATCGCTGTGGCATTTTCCATTTTCCACAAATTTTACCTCAAAGTAAAAACTCCTTAACATTTTATCACTGCTAGTCTACAAGAAGAGTAATACCTTGATTTGTAACATTAGTAAACAAGTAAAAACACATGTCTTTTTCCATTACAGGTTCTGGATCCAGAGAAGCAGTCTGATCTCTTGGACTCTCTCCGAATATGCCTCCTTCAGTTCTCGACCCTTCTGGTGGAGCATGCCCCTCACCACATTCACGACAACAACAAGTCAAGAAACAGCAAACTGCGGCGCCTCATGACCTTCGCTTGGCCCTGTCTGCTGCCTAAAGCCTGTGTGGACCCTGCTTGCAAATACAGCGGTCACTTACTGCTGGCCCACATCATCGCCAAGTTTGCCATTCATAAGAAGATTGTGCTACAGGTAATAAGACACTTTATTTTAATATGATCATTTCTAAGGTTTGGAAAGTGCTTGAATTTTTTGAATTTTGAATTTTTATCACAACAAAAAATCACAACAAACAAACAAAACAACAAAGACCGCACCAAGAAACACATAAATCACACATATTATTCCATTATTTTTTATAAGGTTGCTGAACTTTTACTTTGGAATTTTACTTCTTCAAACCATTAAGTGGCATTCTTCAATCTCCAGTGGTCCAATTATATCGTGCTTGCAAACTTCTTGAATTTCATCTTCAAAAAGTTTTACGAACTTATAATTAATATTGGCCAAACTGGTAATTGAATGGTATTGGGCTTAATTTTTTTTATAGATGCATCCCTAGTTTTTTTTTACTTCACTAATGTCCATGTTTGTTTGTTCAGGTATTCCACAGCTTGTTAAAGGCCCATACTATGGAGGCCAGGGCTATTGTGCGTCAGGCCATGGCCATCCTGACCCCAGCTGTGCCCGCTCGAATGGAGGACGGTCACCAGATGTTGACCCACTGGACTCGCAAAATCATCGTGGAGGAGGGCCACACTGTACCTCAGCTGGTGCATATACTTCACCTCATAGTGCAGCACTTCAGGGTAAGATATCTTGACTTCAGTCGCAAAGCATCTCAACATTTGTGATAAGATAGTAAGATTCTGTTTATTTTACTACATCTAACTTACTGACAACATATTTAAATGGCAGTAGCTTTCTACAGAATTTACTTTTCATTAAAACCTTTCTGTTTAGTGGAAGGAAATTAGGTACAAAGGGGGATATATTTGAGACTTGTTGACCAAACAACAATATTATTTTATAACTGTATTATTCTGTATACCAAACTGACAGGGTGTTTAGCTGTGCCTGATTCCTCTGTTGCCCTAAAATATAATAAACTTACTAGGCATAGTTGTAAGTTGTGTGAAGTGTAGAAGTGTGTGTGGGTTTAATTCCCAGGCTGGGCAAGACACAGCATCTCTGTATGGACTCAGTATGTCCTTATTGGTACCTCTTGTACTTGGGCTTGCTCCTACTGTCCAAAGACTACTTCATGCAATAATATTCAAAATTGCCCCAAGTGAAAGAATGTAAGAATGGATGGGTGTTAATTTGTACAGAAAGAAATGTCTTTATGTCAGCCCTGCAACTAACACACCAAAGTCCCACATGCCCAAAGTGACTGACTTTTATCCCTAAGTCATCACAGCTAAACCTTCATCATACTTTATGCTTGCCTCTCTCTTTAAAGTTATATTTTCTCTGCCCTTCTAAGTCTCTAAGCAGAAGACTGACATTTCCCTTCGCTCCCTCCTTCTCTATCTCGCTGACAGGCCACTCTCACCGGGCCACATGACTAATCTAATGTAATCACATCAGCATAATTACACTAGGGAGGAGATAATGACAGACAGACGAGAGACTTGTGCGTTTGTGTGCGCGTGTGTGTTTGATAAAGAAAAGTGTGTGTTTGTCTGTGCGCACATGTGATGGACAGGGCTTAGCCACTCTGTCATTAAGGGGTATGAAGTCCTGCTCTATGGACAGTAATTACCCTCAAAGTGGGAAGGTTTAATATTCTTTGACACTGGCAGCAGCCTTCAGATAGACATCTCATCTCTCTCTTCGTCTTGAGTGCTTCATAGTCCCCATTTCAATTTCTGATGAAGCCAAGTGACTCTCAAAAAGGAGGATGGGGGAGCGTGAATGCTCAGGGCTAAGTGTGCGTCATCATGTCCTTGAGATTAAGTAGCAACTTCGGAGTTTGCTAATTTAGTGTCAAAAAAGTGAATGTCATATACACTACTGTCTGCAGAAAATGCAGGGAATTAGCAAGGTTTTCAAGATCATTAACTTTGAATGTTTGTGTTTATATTATTATGATATAAATCAATTTCCTTGGCTTCTCTTCTTGTGGTTTAGCTCCACAAAACTTTTTTTTTTTATTGTGTAGTGTAGCCACACCTGCCCTCGGGAACACTGACAGAAGCGTGGCTGCCAGTCTGCGCCATTACACAACCATATTCATACATAGGCAATGTGGGGTCAGTGTGCTCTTTGGTGGGGATTTGAACCGGCTACCCTCTGATTGCCAACGCTTATCCACTGGGCCACTGCCACACAGAGACAGACAGTGAGCTCCTAAAACTGATAAAAACCCTTAAAAAAAGGTGTTTAAGTGGACTTTTGAATGTGAAGTGTGGCCACATGACTTGATTTTGATGTTCCTCACCTTGCATTTTGTAAACTTTACACTGTTTACTTAACAGCATATCTTCAAATACACCTAAATTACTTGCACAGCACTCTTAAGTTTTTGACATATGCTATGCTGAAGTATAAATGAAGAACACTTTAGCCTAGGAGGTTCACATAAGAATTTGTCTCTATTCAGTTTTGGGGTGGCTGTTAAGCGGTTCTGCTCTGTGGGTCATCATTTGCCCTATTCTCTTCTATCTATTTTCTGCCTTTTGGACCTGTGATTGAAGTCGTCTGATCTCTTAGATAAAGGCACAGGTGCCCAATGTCTGCTCCGCGCTACAGTGACTTTTTAAGTCGATATAGCTCAGTTGGTGCTGCTCTGTTGTGCCCGTCTCTCATGTCAACCACAGACCACTGCAGTGTATTTTAAATGTGGCCATTGGCATTGAAGACCATCTGCCAGTCCCTGCTTTGGGAAATCAAAATGCAGGACAGTCCCGCTGAATTGTCTGTGTACGGAATATCAACCGGTCATTTAGACATTGAGCAACTTCTACTTTACTTCTGCCAATGATGATAGGTTGTTGCCAGCAATTTTGGTTTAGGTTATGACAGATTATGATAAGATTTATGCAAAATGTCAATTGAGGGCCAATAAAATGTATATACTGGGTGCATAAAGTTGGGGATATTTGACTTTCAGGTGAATATTTTGGGGCTATTTGTTTTTGTTAATTGGAAATACAGTCAAGACCATTTTAACAAGACAGCCAGTTTTGTCTGATAGCATGATACCTCAAAATGTTAACAAGTATCAAGGATAAGGGATAAGGAACAAGCAATGTTTTTCTTGTCTTACCAACTGCCATCTAATGTGAAACTGCATTACCACTATTTTCTGAATCCTTCTACTTGTTTTAATTAATACATTTTTTGTATCATTTTTAGGTTTACTATCCAGTGCGCCACCATCTTGTACAGCACATGATCAGTGCTATGCAGCGTCTCGGGTTCACTCCCAGTGTCACTATAGAGCAGAGGAAACTGGCCGTGGATTTGGCTGAAGTGGTCATCAAATGGGAACTACAGAGAATCAAAGACCAACAAGTAACCATATACTCTTATCAATAAATACAGTACATTTATTTTATATTTTTATTTTTGTAATATGATTCTTGGTCTGTGGTGTTTTAGCCTGAGACGGAGGCAGAGGCGGGAGTGTCTGGTGAGGGGACCAGTGCAGTCGGGGTGAAGAGAGGGATGTCTGTGGACGCAGCTGCAGCAGGACAAGACGTCAAGAGGTTCAGGACCGCCACTGGAGCTGCTTCTACCGTGAGTCCATCAGTCAGTAAAGAAATTATCATAAAAAGTCTAATACAATGGTTGTGCCAGTTAGGAAACAATCTAGTTTATTGGTTCAAATTGTGAATAATGTACTTAATTATGAAATTGGCCTAAACCCAAACGTTCTTGTTGAAATTCAGTTGTTTCGGAACCCATCCTTTTCAACTTTCGAACAACAAAATCAAGGCTAACCAATGAAATTCTATTAAACCAAAAACAAATTATCAGAATCAATCAGCTGGATCAAGTACAGTATGTGGTGTACTGTATTTTAGGAATGATTTCTAGACAAATTTAAGTATACAAAATAAGCACAATAAATATAAAGCTGACAAAGTTGAAGCTGTAAGATCTAGGCACTTGATGGTGCTTGATGTTAATCGTTTTTGTTCTATATTTTATATTTTAGGTATTTGGTCGGAGTCAGTCCATGCCCGGTACAGAGACCATGCTCACCAAACCCGTGGAGAAACAACATACGGACACTGTGGTCAACTTCCTCATCAGGATCGCATGCCAGGTACCACAACCTTTATAATCCCCCCACATACACACAACACACATACACACACATATACACAGACACACAGACACACTCATTCATTCACACACACAAACTTAGGTACAGCTCTGCCATGCATAGCGCCTGCCAGGTAGGACATTCCTTACCGCACTGTGAAGGTAGGACACAGCTGGTGGCTGTCCCGAACATATGAGCACCGTCACACGTCCTCTCATGCAGCAGCTGTCTCCTTGTCCAGTGACAGTGATAACCTTGGTTCCAAGCCTCAAATAGACCAGAGAGATTTAACTCACCTTGACTCCTCCACTTATTTTTGGCCGAGTTCCATTCTCACAGTTCACTCAACCATCTCTTCACAAGGAGCCACGGGGATCAACACTGAGAAAGAAAAGTGAAGATAGAAAATTAAGGAAAACAATGGCGACTGTCAATCCATGGCCAATTGAAATTTTAAGTTAAAACCGAATAGAAGCAATGATATAAGCTTCTATGTTCTGTTTGTTCAGTAAGGTAGTACCAGCATATAACAGCCACACCTCTGAATACACCGCTACAGTGGCTTGAAATTCACAAGAGACAACCCAAACACACACAAGTCGAGCTAAGCTAAGCAATGGTAGCTACCGGAGTGGCGAACCGTTAACCACTCTACCAATAAGCTACATCTAAAGCTACATAGAGTATATAGCCTTAAGTGGCCAATTACACACTGCAAATGTAGATTAAATGATGATTAATTAAAAAATATTACTGCATGTAGTGTCTAGTGGGCGGTCATTACTTGGAGTTCAGCAGATGTTTTTTTCCGTGGAGTATTATTGGTTCTGCATGCCGAAACAAACTTTTCTCTTGTTCTCGCAGCCCGCATGCAAGAAAAAGGTTCTCTCTTCTCATATAGTCTGAATTAGCCTGAACACCTCTCCTTGGTCCCTGTGATTCTCTGTGTTGTCGGGACATAAACCTGACAGTGTCTATAAAGCGCCGTTGCCACTCATAACTATAATGATATTAACCTTGGTGCCCTGTCTAGGTGAATGACAACACCAATGTGGCCGGTTCTCCCGGAGAGCTGCTGTCCCGCCGCTGTGTGAGCCTGATGAAGACTGCCCTGAGGCCCGACATGTGGCCCCGCGCCGAACTCAAACTGCAGTGGTTTGACAAGCTGCTTATGACAGTGGTAAGATATTCCTGACTAATACAGTCTTGTATTCAGAGTGTGTTCTATCAGGGAGCTACATTGTTTTACCCTTAATTATCTTCTGTTTAGTGAATAGTGTTTTAATGCTTGTGTTTTGTTGTTTCTTCAGCTTAGTGTAAAAAAACCCCATTGAATTTGTAGTTGTTTTGGATTATAGTTTAAGCACTAAGTTTCCAATATCATTTACTTTGCAAGACTGGGCATGCTTAGAAATAATTAATAAATAATAATATATATATATATATATATATATTTACATATATTTGAGGAAAACCTTGAGTTAAGGAAGTGTATTTGCTAAATAAACTACCTTCCCTGGTTTGATTAGCTATGAAGTGGATATTCAAAGCGTTGGTTATTCATATGTTATAG
>JAVQJW010243011.1:0-12463 GCA_036025195.1 Hypseleotris klunzingeri
TTAGAACATTTTGGTAACTATCCACTGTATAATAGAAAGATGAAAGATGATCATGTGTATAAAGTACTTGATAGTCAGTAGCAGTGGGTACGTGAATGCTGTTCACTGGAGATTTTGTAGCTAACCTGTAAATGGAGCATGTTCCAGAGGTGTCACTATGGCAGTCCGGGGGTCAGCAGGTGAGGCGGGGCCAATGTGTGACAATTTTTCCACTACCCTCGCTCATCACCCCTCATGATTAAAAATGCTACGACACACTTACAAGCATGTAGAGCTGGCAAGACGGGCCTTTTGAAATAGTGCTGATGGCAGTTTAGTGGGCCGGCTTCCTTGAAAGGCAAGGTTCACCATGCCTTGCCATGTGGTCTTCTGATTTTCCCAGCTAAAATAGGGTCTGCCTAAGCCCCTTTGGCATTGCCAACCATCCCAGACATCCTGACACTTTCCCCAGGGAGAGACACCAGAACAGGTGAGCGACTCAAAATAAGAACCCCTACCACGGCCAGTCACACAAAGTAAGTGAAGACAGGCCCTTTTGTGGGAGGGTGCTTGGATGGGGATTATTATTGTTTTTGGAGAGAAAGAGGAGCCCCAGGTCAGCTGGCCCTAGCCCCCGCCCCCAAGCCAGTGTTAATCCGTGCATAAATGCCAGCCGCCTTGGCCACAAGCCCTCTCTCCCAGCAGCCTGCTTTGAAGAGATGATACCCGAGCTCGATGCAGCTCCACTGGTCACACTGTCGTGGGCCATAAAACAGTGACATGAAGTGGTATGCTACTCTTTTCACACATTTATAAGACACCTACTGTTTACTCTGGAGGGAGCAAACCACTCAGAGTCAAATCACTGTGAGAGCCAACACAAAGACATCTGAACCTCACAAAGACTCTTATAAAACCCGGGCCGTGGCGCTCCATGGCAGCAGTGAACAAGTCTGTCTGGCTGCTCTAATCACTGGTTCTTCCCCTCAGTCTGGCCCTGTCCCACAGTAAAATGAGACAGGTTAGTGCCAAGTTTTAATTCCTGTCAGCATCTGTTAATTACGGCCAGGACTGTTCTAATTAAAAGGCACCCATCTACCTTCAGCGCTGGCTTTACACTGTCTCACATAGCCCCATGACTTCACCAGGGGAAGAGATCATGGAGGACACAAGCCACCTGGCCACAAGTCTCCAGGGCTTTAGAGGAATCTGTAGAAAGTATCCACATTACATTATACAGTACAATCAGCTCGACCCAAAGCAGCAGGTGGTAGGTGAGGTCTACACTAAACAGATGCAGTGATAAGACACATTTTCAGATGAAAGTGCCATTGTGTATGTGCAGGTAGTTGCCATAAGATCTCTCCATGGTGCTTGCTGGGAAGACTCAGTTGGGAATAGGGGGTAATTGGGTTAGTGGGTTGTCAGTGTCAGGAAATTGAAAGACAATTCTAATCAGATTTGTGTTTCTAGGGAATCAATTTTTTTTACATTAGTGAAAGAAATTCAACATAGTTACAAATCATCTTAATGTTTAGCAAAAGCAAGTAAGGACGTATCAAAGACTACATTTAATCAAAATTATTTAAAAGTCCATATTTACTTCCTCAAAGTCCTTTATGTCTATCTAATTTTCCTCCCTGATGCACTGCTACTGTACTGCGCAACCTCTATCCAGTGTGCATGGGACACATCCAAACTCATCCATTCCAGGAGCACTCGCTGATGGGCAAATTGTATTAGGCTCATTTGCAGTGGCTACACAATGCCCAGGTTTGACACCATTCTCCCTGTTATAAAGTGATGAAACTATCAAGGAAGTGCTCTGGCTGCAGCTGCCGCACGCTCAGAGGACACGGGACGCTGACAAATTAACTCCTCCACCACCACAAAGGATCACATCCAGGCTTCTCTCATCCACCTTTTAGTAATAATTTGGTTGGGGTGGGTACATTATGCATACAAGGTAAATTGAAAAGGATTCTCCCTCTTGACAGGATTAAGATATCGGGATATATTGAAGCTGTGTGGCCAAATATGTAGATTTGGGGTATAAACATTTGCATAGCACTACATTAAATAACAAAATACCTGTCCGGTGGTATCAAATAAATGGAACAACATAGTTGACATATTTTAACAATGTTGAAAATTAATATAAGAGAAAAGACATCCGAATGGAAACATCCTTATCAAATAATGAGATAATAAATAACTTATGTTATGATGAGGCTGGTTTGACATTTACAGTATCAGTGCAGGACCTGGGCCTTAGGTGTGGCTGGGCATGATAAGGCTGCAGTGCCTCTCCAGTGAAAGAGGGGTGAAATAAGGCTGTTGTTTATGAGAAAGCAATACCCAGGTATCTATCTGCAGAGTGACAGTGGATGCTCCGTATTGCATGTATATTGTACAGTGGATAATAAAGCATACACACTAAAGCTCACTCTAGGTAAAATGCATGTAATTGGCAGCTAATTAGTATTCAGTCTGCCTCACCCCAAAAGCTAAATAATTAGAGGGCCAGTCTGTGAGATCAGTGACCCCACATTAAATATTCATATGTTTAGACCTGCTCTGGGCTCAACTGTGTCACACTAGACCAGCCAGGCATGGACCACATATGGGAGGACAGCAGTGCTACTGACACGTCCACACACACTCACAGATCCAGCAAGACAGGGATTTTATAACGCTTCTATAAATGGGCCTAATGAAAATCAACCTTAAAAAATGTGTATAAATATTTGCAGATAGATTTCAAATACACATTTTATCAAATATAATTGACAATTATATTTAACTTTTCATTGTTGCACAGAAACCACACAAGTTTCATTGAAAGACAACAGTGAAAGAAAAAACAGAACTAAATAAGATTAATAAACAAGATCTTTCTATATTTAGTAGTTACATTCATTAAATAAAAATTATAAAAAATTTTGTAGAAGTTCATAGTTGATTTTATATTTTATTATGTCATTCTGTTGTGCTGCTATTACAGTAATTGACAATTGTTATGGGTGCTGTAATCATTAAGAAAGCAGTCTTATGTTTTCCTCTTTTTCTTCCATCGTAGGAGTTCGTCTGGACCGTGTGCGAGGGGGCAGACAGAAGTACAAGCGGAGGCTGGACGCAGAGAACAACCCGTACCTGGGCCTGACGCTCCCCCCTCCCACCAAAAAGCCTCGTGAGTACTGCTCCGTCACTAGCCAATTGTCTCCCACCTCCGCCGTACCTCCTCTGCCAGGCCAGCAAGCAGGTAAAGCTATAGGACCAGGACAGACTCATTGTCCCCTCTGCTCCCCATCTTAATAGGCCGGGTACACAGGTTTCTGGTCAGGTGTGGACTATGAAAAATACAGTATTAGGCTTTTAAGGCCACTAGTCTTAATATGTGTTACATGTACTGTATATGCAGATCTCAGTGAGTGCAATTATAAACATTCTGTATATATATATATATATTACTGTGCGATTGCTTCTGTAGAATTTATCAAGTTTAAGGTTTTAATGTAACATTATTCTGATGTTTTTTCTTCTTTATTGTTATCCTTAAGTCACAAAAATAGTGTCCCACTTGCTGGTGGCAGAACCAGAGAAGATCTATGCCATGCCAGACCCCACAATGCCAGAGAGCGACATCAAGGCTCTGACCACGCTGTGTGACCTGGCCGACCGCGAGCTGGTCGTCATCATCGGCTGGGCCAAACACATCCCAGGTATCAAACTATTTTTACACTCTTATTTTTAGGCGTAAAGGGAAAACAGACATAGAGTAGCTGTCCAAGAAACAAATCAGGAGAGTGTATCTAAAGTCCTTGCGTTAAATAAAGAGAGACACAGCTTTTGTGCCAATGTCTGTTGTAATCACTAGGGAGTTGGGCACCTGCCCAATCAAACAGCAGATCATATCAGACACACACATATGCACTGAGTCACACACACCCTGGGGTGCACATACATTGAATTATTGATGGCCATAATCATGTTTCTTCCCTGCCCCTTAGACATTCTGATAGACAAGGTGTTAGGTTAGAAGTGGCTGTTGAATTAAGGATACAGCACCACACGTCAGCAGAGATTTTTCTCCCTTCAAGAGTTTTGTCTGATTTTGACACAGAAAACATTGTTTAGTCTTATTTTTGCAACTCAGGCAAATTCTCTTTGATCTTGAGCTTGACCTCCATAACTCTATAACATTACAGTCCTGTCGGCATACAGGAGTAACAAAGTAAATGAATGTGTCCCCCAGTGGCTCCTCCATAACCTCTGTTTCTCATCAGCATAAAATGGACTGAACTGTCAGCAAGGGGAAACGCACTTACACATTGACCCCCTTTCCAACACAAACACATCTGTTAAGGACACTAAAAATAATTAATATACACTTTTTGGAGAAGGTTTGTGGACTCCTGCTGACCTAAGGCAGGAGCATTTTGTACTGAAAAGGTATTAGTGCTCTTCTCAGAAGGGGGGTATTAATCAGGACTGATCTGATAGTAAGGAGATTAGTCATGGATATGTGGCCAGCCCGGGCCTCAGCCCCTGTTCTCTGCATGTCTGTTGGATCACTATTGGGATCACTCCCTCGGCCTGCATGGTCAGCACCCAAGAGTTTAAACAAGGAGCTTACTCAGGACTAGATCACTATTGACCTGATAACACACTCTCTGAGACTGACCCAAAAATAACACCGCTGGCACACATGTGAAAGAAACTGCGGCACTCCTGTAAGACAAGACAGACTACTTTTACACTTGTGATGAATGGCCGAGGTGTTTGTGTTTTATGCACTCACTGTGATAAACAATAGTGACCTCAGGTTAACCAAGGCCAGAGGTGACGTGTTGCAGGTGCAACCGAGTCACATATTCCACATCAGTGTGGGTCATGACTCTGCCCATTAAATACTCAAATATCAGGCCTTCATTCCACACTTTACACAGAGGAATATTGATGTCAGATCATGTGTTATTTTTATGTAACTTCCGACTGGGATTGTGTGTGTCTGTATGAGAAGTGTGTTAATCAGATTATACTAATTCTGTATGTATTGTACAGTAGAGAGAATCATAATGGTAATGGGATTTGTCTCATAGACCGCAGCACAGGGCTTGTCATTCCAGTTGCGTCGTTAATGATCATTTAACCCAAAACCTGAGACAGTAAGGCCGATTGTACGTCCTGAGTGCATGAGACATTGTGCTGCCCATGCAGAACTTTAAGTAGTAGATTATATTATAATTGGCTTGTACTTTATTTGTAAAATGAAAATCTGAAACTTGCAGCCTGATAGAATAGAGGTTTTGATGCCTGGTGTGTGTCCCTTTGGTGCTGCCTGTATTAGGACAGTAGGTGTCCTCTGGCCATGAAATGGCTGCATAATTGAGTTGTACATGGCTGAACCTGATCAGAGACGGTTCACTGGTTGAGCGAGACTCCATTGCACTAACACTCCATGCACCAGTGGTACCTGAGGGCAGCCCACCACACTGAAATGTCTGCTATATTTCTCCCTCATCTGCTCCAGAACAAGAAGAGAGTGGGGGATCTGCTGATTACATTTTGATAGATTTTTGCAGCCCTAGGCGATGGAATTAAAAAGATTAACAGTTCATTATGAAATAGACCACATTGATTAGGCCATTGACAGATGGGCCGATAACTGAAGTCCAAATGTAACCATTTTAAATGTCACAGAAATTGGCACTTACCCACTCCCAATTGATTTTTAATTCCCGCTATTCTGTACTAATATTTATAGTCATTTTGACATATCAATTCTTTTAGAGAAAAAGGAATTATCTTACAATGTTTTGTCTAATCTTTGCCAGCCTATAAATACTGTATGTCCTATGAGAACACAATGAGAACATCTTCAATAAGAAGAATAACATGATGTGTAAACTGTGTATCTAGATGACATGAAGCTGTCGTAAAAAATGTCTTTTTACACATTTTGACAGATCCTTGATTAATTGATAAGTACTGTGGAGGTTTCAGACACTTGTCACTGCTCCAAATAGCTCCATGAAACAGACTTGGGTTGCCCGAGGCCCAGGGTCATTAGAGGCAGTGTTAGGAGGACGCTGACAGATGGCTTGTTGCTCCTAAGGTGCTAACAACCTTTGACACACATTGGCACACAGACGCACATACTGTCCAGGCTCCTGGTACTATTCAGGCCCATGAAGCTTAATTTCTCTGTTTCTGAGAGGTTTAGGGTGGTCCGCAGAATACTGACAGCTTCAGTGCACCTGGATGTCTGTCGCCTTGACATGGCAGCTTTTTACAGTGGTGGGAGGATCCCCGGGCATCCCGCATTGCCTTCAAAAACACTGTTCATCTCTTCACTGGGCCTGTCATCTGTTCATATGTTAAAAGATGCTACATTATGTGCTGTTTATTCGAGAGGTGCTCATTGTTTAGTGTTTGCCAGCTCCCATTCCAGCAATTCAGACTGCAGTGTTTTCATCTGGGAATTCAGTGAAGGCTAAAGGGCCAAGCAAACATTGACACTGCACTGCTGCGCTACTTTGCTCCTACACAAATAAAATATTTTTACACTGGCATGCCACTGCTCGAATGTATAATATTTAATTAGAGTTTGTCATTCCAAAGTCCTGGTTGGCTTTTTGCTTTTGACATTCAGTCTAATAATCTTGTTCACAAGTACATTTATCATAGGAGCTTTATTGTGTTACTGCTCATCAGCTGTGCACTTGACAGACAACATCCTCTCATGTTGTTAGTGCTGTTAAAAAGACACCACGCCTCTTGTACGTTGTCGTGTTTGTGTCAACTACCACCCCCCATCTACCCACTCCACCCACACACACACACCTCGTCCACCACCATCCCCCTCAGACCCTCTGTTTTCTCTTTGCCATTAAATTGTGAAATCTACTTACTGTGTTGCCAGCCTGATCCCACTCAAGCTGTGTAATCTCCTTGTAATAGAGTGTGAATACTGCCCAGCAATAAATCAGCACCTCATCAGTGCACTTTATTAAATATAGATACCAACAGACAGCCCTTAGTATATTCAATTTACCTTCTGACGTCGGCTTCAACACAGGAGATAAAGATAGATTGAGCAATCAGGTGCATACTAAGGCCCAAACCCATATAGAAAAGATGAAGCATGGTGGAAAACAAAAGATTGAGATGTTGTTTTGAAGGCAGACAGGCTCAAGACACTTATATAGTAATAGTAAGTGTATTATAGTAATTACTATAGTACACAGTAGAACAGTACACATAAAAATGCGCTCTAGTCATTTGTGTTATACTCGAAATAACAGAGGTCCAAAATGTATTGTCAAGTATGTTTCAACATTTAATTTTAAATAAAAATAGTATAGTCTAACTAACTAGAAATTCACAAATTAACTGAAACTTGTAACCATATTCATATACACATATATATTCAATTTTGTGTTTGTGTATTGACCCTCTAAGGCTCTCATACGTTTTATTACAGATCTCCTAGTTGGTCAGGGGCAAAATAGGGCAGCAGGGAGGTTGAAAATATTTTGAATGCTACTTGTAGCCTACATATCAATATAATTACATTACATTGTCAAATATGTTACTATACAGTTTTACAATGTAATATTCTTTACGTGTGCTTGAGTTTTGACCCTCTGAGGTTACTGTAATTTAGTTTAATAATACTATTCCAACCAAAACTGTTCAAATGACAGTTCTGGGTAATGTCTAGACACAAATTCTCGGCAGTAAAAAAGAAGAAGTTAAAACTAGGTCAGTGGTTAATGATTTGACGGTTAATGAGAAAATGCTGTCCTCAATTATCAAGAAAAAGCCATGCAATATGATTTCTTTAAAAGAGTTCCCAGCCTGCTTTATAAAAACACAGAGTGATTTTCCTTTAACTGCACATCATCCACAGAGCGCCATCCCTCATTAAGTTGTACGGTGTGATGGCAGCGTAGATAAATTATGTGTAATTATGGCCTGATTAAAGCCTGATTCATCTTGGTCTTTGGGGCTAAACAGAGATATGTAACATCAATATCGGAGCAGCAGGGGCCACGGGGGAGGGGCTAAGGACTTCCACGCAAAGGTCAGGAGGTCAGAGGGTGCAGATTAAAACAAGGGGATTACAGTATTATGTTCACAGGCCGATGGTCAAATCGCCCATTCTTCAGCTCCCTCAATAAGATAATGGGCTAGTTATCATTCAGGAAGAAGACAGATAGCGCAGGCTCTTGTAAGTGAGCTCACGGCTATGGAAAAAAAATGAATTTGCCTTATTCTCTAGCAGCGTAATATGTATTGACATGATTTTTTGAACAATAAAAGCAGTCGTAGTGTCATCAAATATGTGTCCAGGGAGAGCTTGCAGCAAACTGAGCTGTTTGCGTTGCTACATGTGGCTGGACTTCACCTCAAATTATTTATGTCAAGCATAGCAATATATTACTAAGCGGGTATTGATTGGGTCCTTCTGTTGCTGTCATGGGAATGGAGAAATAATCATATCATACAAGCTTGTTTACGTGGAGAGCAAAGAAATATAGAAAAAACTGAGTTTTAGAAATTATTGATACACTTTTTTTCATTTAAGACTAATTGCTTTTCTACAGTGTTTTTTTTAATGTTGACATAATTATATATTAAGTTATAAATTCTTTGTCTTTTTCCCTGTGGCTTTTCCATTCTGGGATCCCCATAGCAAATCATCTGACCTCTAATGTGCAGTGATTTGATTTTGCATAGGGTTTAAGACAAATGCCCCTCCTGACCCGCACTCTCTATTTATCCAGGCTTGTGACTGCCACCAAAATATGACTGTATTAAGTTCTAAATGCTTTATATACTGTTTTTCAAGTCTTAAAAAAACAGTGTACAAAGTGGTCACTGATCTATAAAAATCACAGGTGCACACCATGTCCTTTATCCTCTTTTTTTGACAGCGCCTTCAGAAAAAGAGCTTTGATTCTGAATTCGCTTATGGCAGCACGATCATTGGGCTCCGCAGCATGAGGTGAAGGAAAAAAAGAGAGATATGCTGAACCTCTGTTAGGGGCCGTTTTACTCCAACTAGTGCCCGGAGAGCACTTGACTTGGCTGGGGTGAGATTGCCGCTGGGCTGAAGTCTTCAGGGCACGCTTGTCCTTCTGATAGCTGGCCATGATAGATCAGGCCCTGTCCAGCCACAGCCACTCTGCTTCCTCTTTCTATCTTGGGTTTCTTCGCTCCCTTTGCTGCTTATCTGGCTTCTCTGGCCTCTATCTTCCCCTCTCTTTTATCCTTCCTTACTGCCCCTCTCTGGCTCTACCCCCTGTCTGCTCCGTTGTCTGATTGAGGGTGAGTTACGAGGGGGCTGCAGCTGGAGGGGGCCACCGTGCCTCGTAATTACATCTCTTTTTATTACCCGCGCTAATGGCCCTCGGGGAGAAGGAAACAATAATAAATTAATAGAATATGAACTCAAGCTCAACAGAAATCGCCAGCATTTCATTTTGGACCTCCATCCCGCGCTCTGGCAGATGATATGGCGCTCTGATTAATCTCGCCGAGGGGGTCCGAGCCCACCGTCTGTGCGTTTGGGCTGCCCCCTCCTGCCCACCGCCGGGGGCTTCTGCAGATAAAAAGAGATGATGTTTTTTGACTCCCGGTGTTGGTCTTAAGTGCTCTTTTTAGCGATTTGAGCCATGAGGGATGGTGTCAGAGGCAGTTAGCTGCTCTTTAGTGATAGCACTGTCACTTGTAATTGTTTTTACTAAAGAAATAAAAGACGCATTGTTACTTCACGCAATTAGACCTGCACAAAATGAGAAAACCATGCTTTATGTGATAACTATGTATGCAACAACATGACTGCTGATAGTTTGCTTGTTGACATAAATGGTTTGGTTAACTCTAAAATGTTGGAAATGTTGGAAATTGTCAATTTATTAGTCACAACTGGGCTAAACCCAAGCTAAACCAAAACTGGGCTATACCAGGACTAAAATATGAACTAAATTAGGATAGACTTACACACAGTCGTAATATTGTTTCTATGGAGTAATGACAGAGAACAAAGTAAATACAAATTATTATTATGTGTGTGTTCCTGCAACAATCCGTTAGACAAGAGTGCACTCAGCAATGGAGTGGAAAAGGCCCCTTCAAGCACTCAGACAGGCCTCTCTGCTTTGGTCAATATTGTGTCATGTTTGGTCAAAGCCCGCCAAGGCAGTGGACTGGAAATGAAGATGTAAATATTGATATTTCATTAGAGGAAATCACCCACTCCGACGGCACTTAACCGGGCCACCTTCAGAGTGCAGCGGCCGGAGCACCGCGCGACCTGCGGAGTCGGGAAGTCACTTCATTACTCGATTAAATTGAGTGGAAAAAGGCGAGGCAACGACACGAGATCCCATTTGGAGCGATAATTTAGGCCCCGGAGAAGAGGGGACTGAGGCAGGGGGGAAAACACCACCTCTCCATCTCACAACAGTGGATTAAATTCAAGGACTTTTAGCGTCAAAGGTAATTGTAGGCTGCTGCAGCATACGCGTGCATATGCCTGAGAGGTGTCTGCTGCAGCCACACAGCTCCAAAAGCCTCTCCAACAAGCCTCGAACGAGGCCTTCACACGGGGCTGTCACATTGGGAGCAGCACTTTAGTTCCGCTTCAGTCCTCCTTGGCATTAAAAGGCTAGAACAAAGCCTCGCCTGTGATTGTGATGCCAACCTGATGCAGCAATCAGCGCTTGCATGACAATTTCCCTCCGGCCAGTCCACATGCTGTCCGACTTAATGGCCACGTATGCAGACAAGGAAATCACACCGACAGATTTTAAGATGCATTTTGGGATACGGGTAATAGCACAGGCGTTCACCAAATATAGCTTATTGCCTTCACTGATAATAGCCGAGCATCTTGAGTGCTTTAGGCAGTTTGCTTTTGTCGGCTCTAATTTGGACTCTTCTTCAGACCTCTGACCGGTCCTGCACGGGACTGTCCTCCTTTCTGTTAGCACTCCATTCTACCAACTATTGATTCCCCTTCAAAACGTGAAGGCCCCTCACATTCTGATCACAATCTGTTAATTAATGTATCCTCCAGCTCTTCCCTGCAGTGGTCATCACCTCGATAAGGAAAATTGAACACTCCGGGACCACTCTGGCACGGCTCCTCTGTTCTCCCCTCTGTCTGCACTGTTGTCTTTTTCTCGCACACTTCCTCGTCATGTGTCCTATTCTACTGCCCCTCTACATGTGTGTGTGTTCAAAGGTATCCGGGCAGGAGCTAGGAGATAAACATCAGACCAGCGAGTGCACCCCCAGTTGGATCATTTATATTTAAGAGAAAACGTGGGGCGTCGCTTTGGTGGAGCACCCTGGTCAATACTGTAATCTATCGCCTCTTAATCATGCTCTAGCAGCTAGTGTGTGACAATAGCAAACTTGTAAAAAGCAATCATATTAATCAAGGGTGGAGCCGCTGAGCTAATATGCTGTCAGAATGGGCCGCCCGAAGGCACTCAGCGCTGTGGGACGGGAGGGAGGGACTGGGATGTGTGTTTGGGGGTGTGCAGTTTATTGACAGCTAAAGGCTAATATGAAAAAGGAGATGCTTATCTGCTTTTCTCTTTCTATTCTATTCTATTTTGCTTAACCTTTTAACTTCAGTTCTTCAGTTCCAAACTCTGGGCTTTTCTATCACGTTGTTTCCATAAAATTAAAACACTATATTTTGTTGATTCTCATATTATTAAACTTGAAATGCTAATCTATAAGTGAATTGAATTAATTCAGAAAGCTTTAAAAAGGCATTATATTGCCCCTTTAATTTAATATTCTATTCTAAGCATAGAGACGTCCAAAAGGAAGTCACAACAGTTTGATGAGCCCACTTTGAGCTGATGATGTGGGAAAGTTAGCTGGTATTCAGGCTGGATTTAAACTTTGTGCACTTTGGATGTTTGTTTTCTATTTTATGTGAATGGCTCACTGCTAAGGTGCGCATACATGTTGTTGACACATTTGTGTGTAACCACCATCGGTGAATCCCACGGCCTGGTACATGCCATGTCCTCGACCCCTGCAATGAGGATATGTCCCGGTGCTAATCCCCCTCACACCAATACAAGTGTGACAGGATACAAGGGGTAACTACCGGGCTTTGTGTCTCTCAGACCTTTGCACTGTCCGCACTTACAGTAAAGCCCACTCAAGTGCCCTGACACCGGCTTCAAAGAGGAGCGTGCACCCTGCATTTAAAATTAACAACCCGGGTTAACATGTGCCACAGCATGTACTCACAGCTACTGAAACGTGCAGCAACTTATGTGGGAACTCCTCTGTTAATGTCAAACGGTGGTCAACAGTATTATTGATGTAATTTACTGGTATCATTTTTTTAATGTGTAATATTTCAATATTTTTACCTAGGGGTGTTCGATATGGTGACAAAAGACTGTATTGTGATATGAAGTTATGGCGATCTGCTAATCTGGGA
>JAVQJW010243556.1:0-14728 GCA_036025195.1 Hypseleotris klunzingeri
CATGTGCCACAAAAACTTTACTACTGGATTAAAATGAAAAATTCACACTACCTAGTTTAAATTATTGAACAGGATCAGATAGTAAAATTTAAGATTTCCTATTATAGTCGACCTCCAGAATACAACTTTAATGCCAATAATTTGTCATATTTGCCTTATTAACAGTACTTATTGGCTGGTAAATGAAGCTACAGTCATAATAAAGTGCCCGGGGATTGTGACATCTTTTTTGTTAATTACAACATTCATGCTCTACTATGCACTTGTTTCTCTTTCAGGATAGTTTGAAGATGGTTAGTATTCGACCCATTCATAAAGGTGAGGAGGTGTTCAACACATATGGACAGATGCCCAACTGGCAGCTGCTGCACATGTACGGCTTCACAGAACCATTTCCAAGCAACAGCAACGATACAGTGGACATCACGGTCAGCAGCTTCTACAAAGCCGCACAAGGTGATTCAAAATCTGTTGCATTTTTGTCACTTCAAGGTTTGACTTTAACCTTTAATTTCTTTTATGATTTAGGTATTCTATCTGATCTTCAGCTGCCGCTTTTGGATGAGAAGTTGAACATGCTGAACCAAATGGAAGGAATTGATACCATTATTTTTGGTAAACAGGGCTGTCTCACAGACTCAGCACTCAACACTGTGTTGAAGGTGAGAGCTGATTTATGAAACTGGTGAAATCTGACCAAACAAATTAAATTTTTGCTGTGTTTTTAGGTGTTCTGCATGTCAAGGGATGAGTTTTTGGACTTCAAAGAAAATGAAGGTTGGGAGGAATATGACGATGAAGAAGATATTGCCCTTGCTCTCTCCAACGTGGGACTACCCAAATTAAAGGCTGCCTGGAAAGGGCTTATTCAAGGAGCAGCCAGACTGACTTTAAGCTACTACACAGACAGCAGTGAGGTGATAGGCCGAGACCACGACCCAGACAGGATGTTGATAGAGGACAAGGCAGAGTTTGGAAAGTTAACCAGCCGGCAGCAGAGGGCACTGCATGTACGACATGGACAGAAAAGTATTCTACATGAACTTTTACATCTCACCAAGTGAAACAATGTAAACTGTAATAAAACCTTTTTAATCAATGATTTGTTTCTTGCCATTTTTATCAAGTAAATTTAAATCTGCAATCAACAAGTGTTTCCAGGGCTGTGCATACTGTTGGACCATTAACTACAGACTAATTTGCCTGATGTGTTGATGCACAAGACCATAACAAAATCTAGTGGTAGCAACTACAAACCAAATAAACATGATGCAGTTTGATTGCTTTATTTCCTGTATGTATGCATACTGCAATTAAGTAGCAAGAACTAAAGGCAAACTAGAAAGGACTACAAAATACAACACATGGACCAATACATTTACAAAACATTCAAAATGTTACAAAATGGGCTGTATTGGTCCTATTGTTCAATTTGGATATTTGTACAAATTGTCAAGATACGATGTCACCATTTGCACAATTTTACAATGCCAGGGAGAGACTGTTGGAGCCATTTCAAAAGGATATCCCATCAGGAAATGCTCTCCACCAACACACCACACACCTTGAACAGTCTCACACCCCACCATGGAGACTACCTCATCTTCCTGTCCCACTCAGGGATTAAAAAAAAAGATTTAAATGAAAAGCAGCAGGCAGATTTTTAAACTTCAATCGTCTACCATTCAGCCTCTGAAAGCAAACAAACGATCTGAAAAAAGGACCTTGTGGAAGGAGAGTAAACCAAGGACTTTGGTAGTGAGTGACAGTTTAGATGTTTTTATCAGGATGCATTGTTGTCAACATGTTCAACAGTCTCCACAAATCTACTCTCCTGTTCTCCCTTTTCCCAATATTTACAAAAAAAAAAAATCAAAAAGTAAATTAAACAAGTCCCACATCGCTCCATGTCAACCGGCCCCTAAAAATGGAAAAAAATACTTCAGATCGGCGAGCAGTAGTCCTCTCATCCACATTTTAACGACTGTGGTTGCCAGTTTATCCAGTGCCAACAGTAAAGAGGAAGGTGTGTATTTGTGTGGTAGGAGATTAGGTAAAGGCCGCTGCATCTCTCCCAAGGGCTACAATCGGGCTGAGGTGCAGGCTAGCTGGCACCAGTGCCCTCCATCACCTGCTGGGCCTGCTTCTGTCCCATACAGCACTGTGCTACAGACTGGAACAGCCTGGAACAATTGTAGAAAAACAACATTGTATCATTTGCAGAACTTATCTCATGTGTTTACATGTTGTACAATGACATAATTTAACATAGGTTTAAGTGAAGGAAAACACTCGGGCACATACTTTTCAATCTCAGGGGCACAGTGCACAAAATCATGACTCCAGAACTTGAAGGCAGGGTTCTTGATGAGCTCAATGAAGGTGATGAGAAGGCCCCATGGGTGGGGTCTGTTCACAATCAGCCTCTCCAGCAGAACCCTGACAGATATGAAAAACATATTTATGTTTTTTTGGTTGTTTTTAAACACGTTTTCTTTTGGCCATTATTGTCTTTTCCGTACCTGGTAATTTGCTCCTGGATTGCTTCAGTGTTGGCTTCAGCAAACAGATAAAGCATGGTGCAGCTGAAATAGTGAGTGTGGCTGTTGGGGTAGCGCAGCTGATTTGCAATTGCATTCAGAAACAGGTAACGGCCTGCAAAGAACAAGGTGAGGAATAGTGTTAGCCTTTTCAACTGTGAATATATACATGTTATCTAAAGAAGTAAAAGTACTTTTTTAAATCCCCGTGTTTTATCTAATTAGTATTTATGTGGGATGTAACTTAGTTAGGCTGACTTTGGCTGACCTTGCTGTTTTTTGAAAGTGCTCTATAAAAATTTTGATTTTTTAACCCAAAGTCCATTGTTATCTTACCCTCAGTGTCTAAGTCCACAGCGAGGTTCTGGAAGATGTCCATGTGCGCTGAGTGAGTGATGGTGCTCATGGAGGGAGTGCTGCCTTTGTTGTGAATGTGAGCGATCGCCTGTGTGCCCACATGCAGCACCACAGCATTGATCAGCTGGATGTTGTAGCGGTTTCCTGGCTCATTAGACACCTGGGAACCAAAGGTAAGGTAGACTTAAGTACAGTCTTTAAACAGTGTTTAACAGTTTTGTTAACACTAACCTGCAAATTGCTGCGCAGCTCAGACAAGAAAGTGACTGGTGAGCGAGTTTTCAAATACGAGTCCAAATCCTTTTTGAACTGGGAAGGCATGACGCCAGTGAAGTTGGTAAGGATCCGGGGAGCAATGTTGATCTCACTCAGCATATCCACCTGTAACACATTCAGCAGTGCTCCAATAATGTATCAGCTCATTTTAATAATCTAGTATGATCAGAAGACAAGTGCACTTACCTTGAGATTGGGCGTGAAAGGATCAGGGAGCCTCATGTTGCGTGGAAAGGCACTGAGTATGAGGTTGCGAAGCTGAATGCAGTTGGGTGGGATGACGTCACAAAAGCCATAATGGTAGTCGCACAGAAACTCTGGGAAGTCATGCAGAAGGACCAGGAGCACTCGCAGTGTGCCCTAAATGAGAAAATTAAATAAGACCTTAATACAGAACAAATCAATTCAGACTAAGAATTACCGTAATAAATTCATAAATTGTTCTTGACAATCTATTCTGTAGAAGTTTACAGGCAAAACATTTGACTTATAAATAAAACATAAGTACTAAAAAGCCCAGCACCTTGTAGAGGATTTGCATAGGTTTGTTGAGCTCTACATTTCTTAAGAATGGGGCCAAGTACTTGAAGAGATCAATCAGCAGCTGTGCATACATGGGCCAACCCTGCAACACAACATAAAAAAACAAAAAAGGTTTAAAACTACCAGTCTACCAGTGGCACTGATTATTTAGCTCTATATGGTCAAATACCTTTTGCTGGGGTGTATGTGCCAGCATCCTTGCAATGAAAATGCGATGGGAGATGAGTTCCAGCCAGGCATACACAAACCCTGGAGCTTTGGTGGGTCTCAAGATGTGGAAAGTATTGCTGCAAAACCAACAGTGTCATCATTTACCTTATTTAAATACAGGTCATTGTCGCAGTTGTCAAAAAGTGAATTCTCACCAAAAGGCAGTCAGTGTCTGAAAATTGATGGTTTCCAACACATGTTCAGGAGCATTGAGCTCCAACAGCAGCATGATGAAGATGCGGTGGTACGGCAGCTGCTGGAATTCTGTCTGACGAACATCATGGTCCTGGATCAACACGCCAACTACAATTCCTAGCACCTGAGAACATGGGATAACATTTGTCAATCTGTGCTTTGATTTGGCGTCACAGGCAAGAGAGGCACACAATGTTATGTAGAACATTAAAAATGACATCTATCATGTCTTAGTTGAACTGTATAATTAATTAACTAATACCCAAATTTTCATACCTTGTTGAGAAGGTTGATTTTTGTAACAGTGTTTGTGGCCTCTCCAGAGTGTTTGACCAGGAGAGCGATGAGGCGCACAAAAGCATCCAGGTTATGGTAACACTTTGCTCTGATGATGGCTGCACTGGCTGCTGGGTTGTGCTGCTGTTCAGCATGTGCCCGATAACTTATCTCTACACACATCTCAGTACACAGTCGGAAGAATCTCGTGATCAAGTCGTCAGTCTTCAGGATACCCTGCTGGTGCATCTGGAAAAAATATTTAATTACTTCATACAATAACTTAATCGGGAAGAAAATGTATTCTCCACTGACTAAATACCTGTCCAACAAAGGCAGAAAAGGCTTTGGTGCTGTCCCGGCCGGCTGCAGCAGAATGATAGAGGTTGACCCACTCTCGCAGAAGGTACTCTGCCTTCTCCCTCAGGCCAGGTGGATCATCATACTCTGAGGCCTGGGATATCCCAGAGTGCATCATGAAGTTTGGTCCACCATGGGCACGATCAATCATTGCCTCATAGTTGGACCGAACAACATCCATCAACTGTGGAAGTCTGGAGAAAATTTAAATAAGCATGTAAGCTACAGTCATATACCATATATGATTTAAATAATCTCAGACCACTTCCACTTGTTTTATGCCTGTACTAAATCCTCATTAAAATTGTTTTTCTTTACCCCTCAGGTGCGTTGGCTCTGGAGTGTGCACAGATCCTCATCAGAGTCTCAATGGTGTGGAAGAGGTCAGCCTCTGTGACATGGCTTACACTACGTTCATCCACCAGCAGCAGCTTCACCAACTGCATGGCAAAAGCAACTGCCATGTAGTGCAGTCCATTCTCCATTGACTAAAAACAGACACATCATGTCAAGAAACAGTGGTCTTGTAATAGAAAAAGTTGAGGTAAGTGTAAAGACAGCACCTGTGCCAGATGCAGGTCATACTGCTGCATATTCACCAGATGGTTTCTTATTAGAAGTTCAACAGCCTCAACATTGTACTTGTATTCATCACGACATTCAATCAGACACCTGTCAACAGATACCAAAAGGCGATAAAAGCAGCTTAGAGACAGAAGAATGAAGAAATGAAGAGCGCCCTTTTGTACCTGGTGATCTGCTTGTTGCACCATTGAGGTCCATAAGCACGACCATCCTGCAGGGCTTTAAGCACGAGCAGATGACACTCTCTGTAGCGTAGCAGCAGGTCAGCATCTGCACCACTGGTAGCATCTAACAGACCCTCTACAGCCTGTGCCAGAGAACCAGGTTAGTCCCAGATACCGAAGTTCATTGTTACATTGTAACATATTAATAAGTAAATGCAATACCTTCTGAAGTAGACCTAGTGCAGCAATGCCATCTCTCGAGTTTCTTGCAACAACCACAGCCTCAAGCAAACTGCGTAGTGCCTGGGTCAATGGATTCATTGCTAGTGCTGGAGGGATGGCATGGAGATGCTGTTCCAAGTCTGCCATGCACTTATCGTAGATTTGAGCAACATCATCTGTAGCCCATGCTTGTTGCTAAAAGAATGAAACACACAACATTAAACTATGACTACCTTTGAGAAAATGTTTACCGTGTGAACCTTGTACCAAAACATCAAAAAGCTAACCTTCATTGGCTGAGCCAAGAAGCCAGTGGGTTGAGAGAGATCATTACTGGGCAAGAAACCTGGAACGTTCCTGGCAAACTCTTCATAGACCGCAAGTTGTTTGGGATCCACTCCACCGACCTGTAGCAGAGTGTTGTTTATTTTGATGTAATAAACCCACAACCATCATACAATCAGAGTCAGTTACCTTCAGTCTGATCTGCTCTGGCATGCGTTCAGCCTGATAGGTCAGAACAACAGGGTCACAGTATCGGCGTCCTTCTTGACGTGCATGTTTTCTCAGCTCAAACTCCTAACAAGGAAAAAAATCACAAATCCGTACAAAAATTACTTTAGCCATTTTTCCCCAAACATGCAGATAATACTCAGCATATACTTTTAAATGAGCAAACTGCAAATCAGTTTTTGTCTAACCGTGGCTAGTCTCTTGTCCATTTCAGGACCAGCCTTCTCCACAGCTGTTTTCTGAATAAAGCAACACGCCAGTTCACAGTTATCCTGAGCAATCCGGGCTGCAGCTTCCTCCATCATTTCCCTCTGTTGAGGTGTTGGCGCCTAAGGGAAAAAAAACAGACCTAAGCTATTTTAAAAGGAAATTTAATTTAAACTTTTTCTTACAATGTGATAATTTGAACTTGCCCTAAGTGCAGCAGCAAAGTTGTTTTTCAGGTTGGTGGCAATGCTCATGAGGAGGGGTTCCCGGCAGGTTATCATGGCCATGCCAGCCGTCAGGTTTCTCATCATGTGGTGTGCAGCCACACGCATGCGAGACTCTTCAGAATCCAGCGCAAAATCCTTTCTGATGATCTGCTCACAGGTCGTCATGGCAATCTTGATGGACCGATCAACCACTGGATGCACCAGTTCCTGGACAGCCCGTTCAACTGACTGACGCACACACTGCTTAAGCTGAGGATGGGCTTGTAGGAGAGGGATCTAAGAAGATATATAATGTTAAACTACAACACATTACAAACCTTTGTAAGTCAACCATCACATTATTATACTTACATTGGCATTTATGTTAATGTGTGGAGCCAAGCCTGCCAATGCATAGACATTAATGTCATGGTAACTGAATTGAGGAGTAGGAGGCCCGGTTGTGGTGCAGGTTGTAGTGGTGGCAGCTGGGGTTGAGGGTGGAGCTGCAAATGGTACAAAGTCTCCTGTTGGTCACAAAAGGTAATTTTAATTCATCTTAAAAAGGAGAAACAACACCAACATAATGCAATAGATAAAACAGAGATTTTGAAAAAAAAAACAAGACTAAAACTGACCTGTGGTAGAAACTGGAAGCAGCTCTTCTGGGGGTTTTGCCTCTTTCTTTGGTGCAGATAATTGTTCTTCTAAAGTCTTGAGTTTTTCTTTGTCCTTGAGAAGATTTCCTGGCTTAAGATCATTGATGTCTAATGACAAGTTCTTGCAAAGAACTTCAATTTCAAATTTGAGGTTCAGCTGCAATATACAAAACATGCATTTTGTTAAAACACATGACATTCTAAACAAGGCAACAAAGGTTTTAGGCTATAAGAACACTTAATTACAGACCTTGAGATCATGTTCCTGATGCAGCTCAGCAAGCACATTCATTATAGCCATGGTCCATGGGTTTTGGGGTCTAAAGACCTACAGCATCAAAGCAGTTTTTTTTAACATGGTCATCAAACATGTTTTACAAGTGTGATGGGTAAACTTATGCATGCTGCTTACCATACTCCTGAGGCTGGATTCCAAAACCTTAGCCACAAATGGAACCACATAAAGTAACTCCTGTTGGCCTTTAACGTAGGCTTCTAGGAGCAGAGACTTAACTTCCAAATCCTAGCAAAAATTATTTTAGTTTTTATCCACACCAGATAAAGACAACACAGAAACACAAAACTGTTTAATATGCTTACAGTATAGAGTATAGGTTTGTTTTTAGCCAAGGTAATCATTCCTAGCCAGTGACCCAAGTTCTTCAGCAGGGAACGATCAGAAAAATTGGCAGCTGCCTTATCAGATGTCAAGAGAACCTATGCAAGGAAAAAGATATTAAAAATTACTTAGATGTTAGACATTTTTAACTATTAAAACATCAATTATTACCTTTATATTTCTGTAGGTTTCATTGAGGACCATTTTTACAAACTCTGGGTTCTTTAGAGTGTCCAGAAAGTTGGAGTAAAGACTGTGGAAATTGGGCTCGATGCTGACACGCTTCATCACCAGATACTGAGATACCCAGGGCATAAACTCTTCTTTCACAGTCTCCTTCAACTCCTCAACCTTTCAAATAAAAACAAGTTGAAATCAGGAAAATTGTCTTAAAATTGTTCAAATATTTTACCACTAAAGCACAACCAAGAAATAATGACATTTGTGAAACAATATGAAAGTAACTAGAATTAACATAGTTGAGACTTTTGTGTAATGCATAAAAAGGTTTAAGATCATAAGAATTGTTCTTAATCCTACCTTTTTTTTATGCATTAACATGAAAATAAAAAATATGTCTTTTCTATCAAGGTTTCTAACCTTTTGGGTCATGTTGGACTGAGACAAATTGTTGAATATAAATGCAATCTTTTCCTGGACATTCTCTGGAGGCTCCACAATCCTTTCATTTTGGTCAGTTGCCACAAGAAGGGTGTCAATGTTGGTAGTGTTTATAGAGGGCTGCAAAAAAGACAACGTTGTCAAGGCACAGAAAATTAAGAAAAACAATAAAGTGAAGAAAACTCACAGGGACATCCTTTTTGAAGCTGCTGGGTGTTGGCCTTGTGATGGTGGTCGTCTTGGCTACAGTGGTGGTGGTGGTGGTGGTGGTGACCAGAGTGCTAGTCTGCCCGGGTAGGGGCACTTTGGGAGCTCCCGGTTGGGATTGGGCCTGCACCTGAGCAAGAGCCAGACTGCCAGGGGTTGTGATGGAGCCCTGCATCTTCACCGGAGGGTCCCGCGACTGCTGACCATACTCAATGTACTACAGACATGACATTACAATGGCAGAGATTTTTTGTAATATATAAAAAACACATACATTAAAAAGACAATGTCAAATAAAACAAAATCAAACAGAATGACGGAAACCTGTTTACCTCTTGCAAATGGTGGGGAAACTGCAAGAAGTGAGCAATAGATGCAAGGTGTTGACAGTATTGGGGATAGTCCTTTAACCTACACAGGGTATATTTGTTAGCATGATAAAAATGTCTGATAATGTTACACAAATTAAATAATATTCCTACCTGTTTTTGAATCTATCTAAAGCTGCAATTCCAAAGTAATACATTTTCGATCCATATGGTTTTCTTAAGGCTTCAAGAACATATCGCAGTGCCAGGCCAAGGGCCATGTAGGTTACCAGCCCCTTCTCAATGATGCCACCAAACAGACAAGCAGTAATGTGCAATTCCTTGTCTGGGTACTGGGGGAAGAAGCGATACTCCTCAAACAAGTTTCGGAGCATGCAATTAAACACTTCTCGTTCTCGCTTTATGGTTGAATCTTTGAATCTCTGTAGCATCTCCAGGACCTTTTAAGAAATGTGACATTTTCAATTAGAAAAAAGTTTGATACATCTACATTATGCTTATATCAGAGTTACTAAGTAGTAATTGTTGTACATACTTCATCAACAGACATTGTTGGATGAGGTGGATGATTATAGATACGCTGGAAGTAGCTGTTTGCTTCATCATCTATCTCCTTACTAAAGTGCTGGTTTGCCTCGGGCCACACCTGAGAAAGGTCAGCTAAAAAGAAACGTTTTTTTGTATATTAAAGTGGTGATCAAAAAATTGTAACCATATTAAGCTAAGAGTTTTTCTAAAACTGTGGTTGTCTGTAACAGCAGTCAGGAATAAATACTAAACATACATTTTCTCAGACAAAAACAGAAGAACTTTAGACGACGTCTTCACTGAAACAAAAATAGGTCATTGTAGAGGAAATGCAGCTAACCATTTAAATCTGGTTTATGCTTGATGCATGTACATTCCGTGCACAAAAGAAACGCATGAGAATGTTGCAGCATTTTACATTGCGCGACTTGTAATCACCGCTGAGATGATTTTCACCCTAACTTTATGCCGTCTACGGCATTTTACTACTTTCCACATGGACGGTTCGTGTAGTTAAAGACATTTTTGTTTGAGCACAGTGCAGAAATGATGGATGCACAGAAATTGCAAATTTTGGCTGTCCAGAACTTCAATCCTTAACCAAGCTTTAGAGTAAAAGGCTTTCATCTTACTCTGCTGAAACGTTGGTGGGTTCAGGCCTGGTGTGCTCATCTTCCTGGTGCTGAAAGGATCGGTGCTAACAGCTGGCATCCCCAAACTGGAACCTATACCAGAGCCAATGCCTGAGCCTAGAGGACCTGAAAGAGGCAGAAAACACATTTTAACCATGCATATCAACAGAACTACCTAGACATCTATTTATGTGGAGTTTTCTTTTTAAGCTACAGTACCAGAATCCATTCCAGGAAGCTGCGATGACAGACTACCAATTCCCCCAAAAGGTGTGCTAGGGTTAGCATTAGATAGTGGTGGGAAGGCCTTTGCTGGAGACTGGGGATTACTAAAAGCTGAACTTAAAGAGGTTGGAAAACCTTGCATGCTTTGAGTATGAGAGGTGGCCGTGCCACCCAAAGTGAGGGAACCCATACCAGACAAAGGATCCATCTAAAGAAAAACACTGTTTTACAATCCACTGAAAAATATAATGCAGCATTTCAAAAATGTGATAATAAAATACCTGTACAGGAGAGATGGCATCTAAACTGCTGGTGCTTGGTGCACGTCCTTTAGGCATTACCCCGGGAGGTGGCTGTCGGGCTTTATTCATGACATTACTGCAATTTGCAACCATAGTCAGGATAGTCTCAGACAGTTCCTGGGACACACTCCTAGAAATCCATATATGAAATGTTACTTTTAATCAGCTGTTGAAAACACTTGTAAAATAACAGATTTTACCCAGCACAAGACTGCAGACATGCCAACATGGTAGCCAACGTCTCTGGGGGTAATTGGGCGCTCTTTGGCTGGTCCTTATCAGGAGCCAGTCCCCCCATGATAGAAGGGCAACGCCTTTTAAGGAATGTCACACAAGCCTGAATGAAGGGTTCCTAAAACATAAAAGAAAATATTAAGTAGAGCTGTAGATATAACCCACTTTTAGTCAGTCAGGACTAAACCTACCCCATGCTCTCTGATTTTGTCTGTCAGCCATTTATCAAGTTTGAGGTATTCACGGCGAGAGGCAAGTGCAGCAAGGTCAATAACAAAGGCAAATGGAGTACCATTCAGCAGCATTGATAGAGACTGATGGGAAACAACATACATAAAGAAGTTATCATTTCAGTTAGAGGTTTAACTTTTACAATGTAACATGTTGGCTGTTTATGCTAACTTTCAAGTCTTGAGCCACATCCAGGATGCGGGACAACTTGGCCTGGTCATACTGCTCTCCTCTCATATACCACTCAGCCATTGAATGCATAATCAGCTGACGAATGGATGGAGACTGTCCCTGGAAAATAATCACAATAGTCATTAAGGACATACATACATTTGTTTGCTAAAAATATGACTACATACCTGTCCATGCCAGGCATAGTGCAGAATAATGGCAGAGTTAGGGTGGTTGCCCAAAAAGATGGGCATCAGGGTTGAGATGAGCTCATGACGAAGTTGATGCCAAGAGGTGGAGATCTGCAGCAGAGCCAGCACCAGCATGTCTGGACAGTGCTTGATCGGGAAGCTAAACAGCTGCTTAACCTGCTCATAGTGACCAACTTCAGAGAGTCTGAGCAGACTTTCTACAAGGTCAAGACTTTTCCTGTTAAAATATACAATATTACAAACATCGTCAAAGTCAAACAAATGTTAATGTTCTTAAAGTAGGACATACCAGGTGGCTATTTCCCTATTATCATCCTCCGGTGGTGCCTTAAGGATGTCAATAGCCACAGTGTGGCAGGGGTAGTCAGCAAAGCAGAACACTTCGGGGCTCATCAGAGAGTGCTGAATGAAAGACAACTGAAGACATATTTATGGTTAGTAAAGGTAAAGTGCAAATTACTACATTTGTCCATATAGAAGTAGGGACAGTGGTGTTTTATTCACCTGCCCTTCTGCATGTTTCCATGGCCGGTAGATTAGATCAACAGGAAAAACCTCCAGGCCTAATCCCCTCTGAATGCCATAAACGACTATGTGGAGGCCTTTACTGTCCCGGATGACAAAACCTGGATGGTCCAGTTCGTACGTCACCTCTTTGAAGTTCAGGTTGGGATTCTTTAAGAAAATAAAAAAAATAATGTTACACAAAAAATAGTTTTTACGAAAACTAAATGCCATCAAATGTACTCACCACTTCTTTGACAACATCAATCAAGACCTCAACATTCCATGTGTGAGCCTGAGAGCCATCGTTTTTATCTTTCCCATCACTCCAGATTCCGCTTCCAGGAGCAGAGATGGACTAAAGAAAAGGTGTGTATTAAACTGTGTTTTCTTCCATTGTTACTGGCTCTTATAAAGTGCAGAAAAACAGTCATTGACAGTGACCTGCCACCAAGTCACTAGTTTACCTGCAATGGTATTCCATCAGTAAGGCCTGAATGTGTGCGAGCCATCATACCCAGGACCCTTGCCACCTGGCTGGCTGTCACTTCTCTTACCCCATACTGGAGAATTATGTTTCTGCATTCATCCACACTGGAAAGACAACAATGTAAGGTATTAATATCTGATGTGTAACAGATGTTTGAGTTGAAAATAATAATTTTGTCTTTACAGAAGTATTTTTAATATAACAAAAGCACCTGGCACAGAAGCCATAGCCAACTTCTTGCATAAATTCTGCAAGAGAACTTTCCATCATGGTCTTAGCTAACTCCCCCGAGTCTGGCAGGATTCTGTCCATGAGAATGTCCCGTTTTTCAGGGTACAACAGTGGTGCGAGCACCACAGGGCAGCGCTCCTGGGGGAAATCTGGAACGAAATCCAAATTAAAATTGATCAATTTAACAAACGAGGGATGATATATCACAATATATTGTGGTGTTTATCCCTAAATATAACAGAAATGCCAATATAAATACAGGACACGTCTGCATCAAAAAGATTTAACCAGTTGAATTAATTACATTTCCGCTGCCATCAACTTAAATTATACTTTAAATATTTGTTTAATTTTCTTTGAGATTGTATTTGGAAAAAAATCATGTTATTTTGTGATCTAGGTTTAACTATCTGGGTATGGGTTACATTTGAGTATTACTTCATTTAGATATATTAATTTAGAAGTATGTTATTTTATCACATTTTATCATAGTTATGACAAGAAGTAAATTTGAGTCAGCCTCACACTTAATTGAACTGATTTACCTCGGCAAAGAGTTTTAAGGAAGGCGTCAATTTGCTCCTGCCCTACTCCACTGGCACCCTTCTGGCCAAACAGTAGATGGGAGAGCAGTAGGTGCAGGACCTCTATAGCAATGTCTTGGAAGCCACCTTCCTGGTTTCCTCCTCCTAAACCTGCGTCCACGTATGATCGCAGAAGGTCTGGAAGTTTTTGCTTTATGAACTGTGCAGCTAAAGGAAAAAATAAAAATTATTCCAGTTTTGTCTGCCAGACAAGCAGTATATCAAACTCATTATTGATAATAAATACTAAGACTAACCGACTAATAAAGAACATAACTCCATAAAAACTTTTCAACCCAACAACTATTCAGTCAATAATTTCACATAATCATGTTGATAAAAGCCTCTGCAGTTCACTCAATATTTATGAAAGCTAGATGTGGTACTGTCAAAATTAAAAGTGATTTTAGGCCTAAGTGCATATCCACACACTATAAAAATTAGTATTTTGAAGATGCCAACAGAAAATAGACTTGATGGGAACAAATTCAAATAAACTCCTGTTAACGAGGTAGCTTTAGCAGACCCTACTAAAAGTTTATATGCTTGCTTGAGGTGGATTTGCAAACAATCAACTGACCACGTTCACCAAGACTGGTGAATATATCTAATAAAATAATCAAACTAGTATCTCTTACCAAACCCTCGAAGATCTGAGTTGCTGGAGTTGATCAAAGCAAGTCCAAAGATAACCTGTTAAATAAAACAAAAAATGTATAGATTTTCTCCTGTACCCAGCTTAAAACCTCTTGGATAAAAACTCTCACCTCTTGGACCTTGCTAAGCTTGAGAACTTTACTCAGCTGAGTAAATAAATGGGCCGATGGCTTCAAACTCTGAAAGAAAATTTTGCACATCTTTAAAAATACAAAACTAAAAAGACTTCCAGCATTATCTTATTCAATAATCTGCTACATCACTAGTTCCTCTATGCAAAGAAAAAAACAAACAATATTTTCTACTACCATTAAACTACTATAACACCAGGTGGGCAGGTAGCTACTTACCTTCTGGTAATGCAGGGGATTGTCAATGGCGTAACACAAAGTGGAGATAAAGTTTGGCTTTGATATCAGCGACACACACTCCTGGATCAGAAACTGTGTCTTCGGCAAGTGGAGAAGAAGAGAGACAAAATGCAGAAAACAGAAGCAGGTAAAGACCAGAAGAAATGAATAAACGAATATCACCTGAACTTATAACAAATATAATAAATTATCTGTACACAGTGAAGTCTTAAGGTCTCTGAGGTGCAAATAAATGACAATTATTACAATGGACGATTATGATGAAAA
>JAVQJW010243581.1:0-17938 GCA_036025195.1 Hypseleotris klunzingeri
GCAGATGTACCCAATTTTAATCACCTCTTCCTTAAACAAGTCCTGACCATCCCTGAAAGCTTCATCCAAATCCGTGCAGTAGTTTTTGAGTTATCTTGATCACAGACACGCACGCACCCGGACACGCACGCACACACATCAACGCCGGCGATCACATAACCTCCTGGCGTCGGTAATAATCCCCAAACATATTCTATCCAGATAAAGACAGAAACATTATTGTGATACCTTAATTTAGTTGTGACATTGCTGATAATTCAATAATGATGCAACAAATTATTTGCTCCATGTGTGCATATTATTTATCTGGGAACTGTAGGCATGAGGTGCAGACAAGCCTCGTAACACACCGACTTGTTATGACTGTGAGTGTGTGTGTATGTGTGTGTTGACACTTAAGTAAAGCTGGCGTAATCCTGTAAGGGCGGATGAGTAGACAGACATGTGATGGCCCACTTGTTTCCTTGAAGTGGAGGAGATAGAGAGGAGGGTGGGGGCTGGCATTACTGACCAACTGGAGAGGTTTTGTCAAGTGTGTGGGTGTGTGGCTCATTAGAAACAACACAATTAAATGGCATCTTTATTTTACATTAAGATAACTAAAGAGCAATTTATTCTGACAGTAATGTCTGAAATTAGCTGTAGCATTTTACCGATACATACCAAATATATTCTTATGTATGATTAATGAAATACGTTTGTGATACAGATACAGATTCATATGTTTACAATGCAACTTCCACTTTATATATGTCACTTTTTTAATGTATTTTTTATAATCTCATTTGGCTGTGTTTTTTTTATTATTCAGACTACTGTATATACTATTATGAATTATGGTCAAATCATCTCTGCCACTATTCTAGGCTACTTTTGCTGTATTGAATTGCACCTGTTACTCGAGTCCATCAAAATCAATTAGACTGAAGCTTTCTGTCCGCTCCCTCACCCTCCTCCACCTCCACCAGATTACCATTAGTCTTCTCCATGCACTTTGTCCCGAAGGACGACAACCTTGTTTTTACCCCGGTGCTAATTTTGTTAGCTACCTACCAAGCCAATATTGATAAAGGTTGAGTTTTAGAGCAGTTTTGAATGGTTATTAGGTGGAGATGAGCGCTACCAGCAGTACTAGACTTAGCCCCAGTCCGAACCTTCTGCAAGTCAATCAGCCCAAGCGATATGGCTCCACATTGTCTTTGGAGGAGAAGTGTGAGCAGTCTTTTTTCCTCTTTTACTACTACAGGATGGAGGACGAGGCGGTGCTGGACAGAGGGGCGTCCCTGCTGAAGCACATGTGTGATGAAGAGGAGGTTGAAGGTAAGAGTATGTCTATTGCATAATTAAAGAGCACTGTTCACATAAAGCATGTTACAAATTGATAAACATCATACATACTTCCCACATCATATTTGTACACTATTTCCCTCTTCAGTGGTGGCAATGATAGTTTTGCAAAGAAATGTGCTTATACTTTATTAAATAGTTGTGACACACATGCTTGCCTTACAATGACAATGTCCCAAGTATACTAGCCTTACTATCAGTGTTCGTCAGTTGTTATCTGTCTCACTAGGATTCAGCAATAGGGATTCAGCAAAGGGATGTGACATGTGGGACACATGGTACTCAGTGATACAGGAAAAGAAAGGTCTTCATGGAGGTGTCAGGAGATGTTGAGGTTTTGCTCACTTCCTGCACGCACCTGTGACGTACCTGTTTAACGAGCTGGCCTGAGAGAGAGAGAGATGTGGGACACGCTGTATGTGGTCTACTTTTACTGCTCTAATCTTCTCAGACCTACAGTAGTGAACAACAGACAAATGCAACACATTTTTGTGTTTCTGCGTATTCTATATTCTGTATCTATCAATGTTCTTTATTTAGACAAATTTGGTAAATTGCTCAAAATCTGTAATTGAGTTTTCAGCAACTAATGATGCTGTGATGGAGTTGCTGGGAAACGAGTTTAGTCTGACTCAGGGATGATGTCATCTGGATCAGGTCCTGGTTTGGGATCCGGCAGATTAAATAAATTGCTTAAATCCAGCAGTACTATTTTGTTAGGCTGTATCCCGGGTCCTGGACTTCTCAAAATATGCCAGCAAAATGTTCATAATTATTAATAAATAATACATGGGTTCATTTGCAATTGAATAGAGGTCATTTAAGGACAGTATAAACCAGCCTTGGAAATCTTTGCGTTTAAAAAGTCCAGCTTCACAAAAAGAGAACTACTACTACATACAGTATTAAAACATTCTTCTGTTAGTGATTCATTATATAAAAAAATATTAGCTTTAATTTGCCAAAGTTTAAATGATCAGTGGCCATCCTTACATGCTTTTCATAAAGTATAATTATTAGGCAGCACTTTTAGAACTAAAGCTGTCAACAGGGTGCTTGTGGCACCACTGGGTGCTGTGTGTGGCATGATGCCATGCTCTCTGTTGTGGCAGGTCCCAGTGCAGCAGTTACTGTGGAAACTGGCTTCAGCGTTGCGTCTCCTCAGAAATCCAGTGCCCTAACAAACCTCCAGCTAACACAAAGATTTCATTTCATTCTGTGCGTGGTTTACTGCCAGCTTCAAAAGCCTGGTGAGAAAAGAGGAGGAAGTTGTTGGACAAAGCTGTTCTGGCCGTCTCCCGCTCCTTGTCTCAGCTGTTTTTATTTCTGGTTCTTCATCACGCTCCTTATTCTCTCTCTCTCTTTTCTTGTGGAGGTGCAGACTGTGCAGACGTTTTCAGACTCTGCTTTAGAGCTCATCTATCAGGCCTAATAGCTCAGTACTGTCTCATGCCTTTGTGTTCCTCCAATGGCACTGCTCAGCCATCTGCTTCAAATAGTTTTTTATCTTTACATGCACTTCTAAAAACATGTTAAGTTTTTATTTTAACTATCTGTATTTATTTTACAGACTGATGGCACTTTTGTTTGTGTCTTTTCATTTTCGAGATTAGTACTCATTGTTTTCACTTAAGACATGAATTGTCTTTTATTTAAGTGACCAGACTCCTGTATATCCTTATATTATTTAGGATACAGCATTTGTGAAGTAGCATAAAAAATATCCACAATAATTTTGCAGTGTTTTACAGAACGTTTAATTTGTGATGTTCTGGCTGTCATTGTCAGTGAATTTAGATGAACCCCAAAAAACCAATGCATTGTGTTGTCAGTGAATAATGAATGCAGTTGTGTTTGATAGAGATCATTGTTTGTTGTTTCAAAGCATTTGGTCACTTCCTGGTTCTGGTCCCATGCTGTGCTCGGCTCAGCATTGCTCAGTCTGCTTCACAGCACAATACCAGACTTTATTTGGCCATTTGGTCAAAGTCTGTGTTATTTTTTGTCTTCATAAAGGTCTAGCTATTTTTCTCACTGTCTGTCAGAGATATATTACAATAGTTTTTTTTTATTATTACATTATGTGTTGTATGCTTGTTGAATCGTTAGTAGATATACTTTAAATCAGGTCAAGTATTAAATTAAACCTTATCTAAAACATCTTCCCATTGTTAAATTGTTGCTGACAAACAACAAAACCCCTATATCTTTCTGAAAAAATGTTTGTTTAGTTACATATGGTGTCTTCTCAGTAACTGAGCCAACATTTTTCATAAAATCAAATCTACCAGCAACATATGGTCAAAGGATATGGGTTGGCTTGTTACCAGTAAACCTTGTGTACGTTTTTTGACCCTAAGCCACTTCCAAGACCATTTAAAACTCTGTGTTCTGTTATACTGATGTGGAAAAGGGATGTAGTCGTGTGAGCTGTTCAGCCTCCTTCACTACTACATGTTACCTATGTTTCTTCCCAAATATTTGATTTGACAGTGTACTGCAATCTCCAAAAGCCTGCTCCGTTATGCTGTCCTGAGCCTCCTGAGACACGTGAGAATACTAATGTTAAATGGATATACACCTACTGGCCACTTTATTAGGTAGACCTTTTCTTTACCTAATAAAGTGTCTCTGGTGTGGTCTTTTGCCAACATTTCTGCTTAGTCATTTTTTTTTACCTCAAAGATCAACATAGCATTTTTGCTCACTGGAATTTATGTTTTTGTTGGGACCATTTACAACAAAATATCATCAGTTTCTGAAATACTTGTAGCAGCAGCAAGAAACCAACAATGATCCAAGTCACAATAGACACTTTTTTTACCATTGTATTTGAACACCAGGCTTGTCTTGAACAAGAGAGCTCTCTTGTGCTGCTTTCTGATGCTAATTATTAGCAATTTGTGTTAACTAGTATTTCTTTAGGTGTACCTGATGAAGTGGTCAGTAAGTACAATGTTGTGACAATTAAATAAACAAGATTTTGCTTTCAATACTGACAAGGTTTTGCTTAATGAGTTAATTTCTTTTTGTCTTTTTTTTAGGTCATCACACTATTTACATCGGGGTGAAAGTGCCCAAGAGCTACCGGCGACGGCGGCGTCACAGACGGAGAACCGGTCACAAAGACAGGAAGGAGAGAGTGACCGCAGAGAACGCCTCTGACAAGTCGGACACAGAAAACAACGACGAGGCCAGCAACAGCATCCTCAAACCTCTCAGTAAGTTTGTGATGTACTCCACGTCAAGTCCGATTACTGCTCCTGTCTGTCTCTCTGTGCTGCTCTCTTTCCCATAAAAAGCCTTGGTGAACTGCAGTCACCCCAAAAGAAGCTGCTGAGTCCACCTCATGTCCAAAAATAACCCACCGAGCGATGTGTTTTATTGGACGCAGCAGAAATCATTTTTAGAAAAAGGGTGGCTCTTACGTACTGTATATGATTGTATTAGATGCGAGTATGTGTGTGCGGTGCTTTTGTCCTTGTTTGTTGAGCTGTGGGACTTGTGCATGTTAGCATCTCCTTGTGTTTCTTGTGAAGTCTAATGTGCCTTTAGGTTACTGCTGAGTCTAAAAGCCTGGGCAGAAAGCTAAACGTGTGTACTAATGGAAGAGGTTACACTGGGTGACATTAAATTAAGGGGAGAAAAACATTAGCCTAACTCTAGTCTTTTTAAAAGAAATCCAAGTCAGACCTTACATTGTTTTGTACTGGAAAAGTAACAACGAAATTGCCTTCCTGATCTATCTAAAGCTGGAGAGCTGTCACCTGTCTCCTTCTTTGATGTGAAAATATGTAACTTTATTTTATTTAACATAAACAAAAGTCACAAAAGATGACAAATTATTTTTCATGGGCATATAGTAGTAAACACATTATTTAGTGGATAGATAAATAGGAAGACTTTGTCAGAAATAGCATGTAGACTCCACACAGGCTCTGCTATTTCTGTGAATGGGAGCCAGAACATCCAGTCAATATGATAGGATAGGCTAACTGTATTGCTTCTGGTTCATGTAAATTTTGATGGTGTCACTCTACATAGCGTGACAAAAAGAATAAATATTCTACTGAAACTGGACTTCATGTGTCATTGGGATGTGGGGGATTTTCTTCAGTGCCTAAATCCAGTCAGAGAATATATTACAATCTGCACATCTGGTCACGCTTGACATTTGTGTTTTGCAAATAAAAAATGAAACTATGGACATTTTTTAAATAATACTCTGTGTTTATTAAATTGACTAATGATGATAATGGTGAAGTGACTGCTGTAAAAACATTTGCAGAGTTTTATTTAAAGGGGTACACATATTTCTTATTTAGTTCAAAAATACTTGTTTGTGAACCATACTTGACTGTCTGGGGAACTTACAGGCTCCTAAAGACATGGGTTATACCTAATGTCCCAATGTTATTCACTGGCCCCCTCTGTGATTTTTTTTCTGGAGAACATGGCCGCCCCTGGGGGAAAACACTTCTCTGTTGTCCAGACTGAAGTGCTTTTGTTTGGTCAGATGGACACTGCAGGGCTTCATACAGACTTGTGGATTCATGTGTGTCTGCTCACCATTTGACCCCTCAGCATAATTTATGAACTTTTGTTATGCCTATTTACAATTTTATTACAGTAATGCTCTGAATAGTTTTTCTATGATTGTATAAAATAAATAAAACCATTTCAGAATATCAACATATCTACACTACAGACTGAAAAATGCCTTTATTGCTTGTGCCAACGGTTTCCCTCTACATTCAATCCAAACAGGCTTTTCATGGTTTTCAGAGACGCTGCAATACATATTTTCTCTTTAGTGCCATCCCTGTGTTATTGCTTTTTGAGGCCAAGGATGAGAAAAAGGTTAAATATGTTGTTGTTACATGGTACGTTTTTTGTAGCAGTCTTATTTTCTTACTATAGCTTAGTTGATTTTAGCCAAACCAATGCATAAAAGAAAACACTAGTGTTAATAGTATAGTTTTGTCAGTAAAGAGGTGTGTGCAGCTAAACCAGCTGGACTTCAGACAGAGTTCCATATCCACACCAAAATGAATAATTCCTTCCTTGTTCACTGTGTGTTTTCTGATAAAACACAAATAATTGTTCACTTCAATTTGAGAGCACTCTTACTTTAACTGTATTTCTTGCAGCCTAAAATACTGAGCTCTGTTACCCAGTCATGCAATTGTAGTCAAACACAAATTCTCTTTTCACATTTCCTGTTTAAAATTGTTCTTTTATTGCCACATTCTGTACATAAACTGTACTCTAGGCATTTATTCTACTATCCCTGGCACGCAGGGCACATGGACAGTAATTGTTTCACCTTATGAGGGCCTCCAGCTGGTATTTGTATTTGTTTGATCAGAAGTTGGAAGTTTTCTCACAACAACATACCAGCACTGAAGCCCCCGGGGGTGTCACTCTGCATTCAGGCCCTGCTGTCTCCTCTCCTCCCTGAGTGTCCGCTGCCCTGCATACTCAATGTCAGACTATGTGGCATGGAAAACATTTCCTGTACTCACTGAACCTGTCTCTGCTTTGAATGAGATATGTCAAGTTACATTGTCATCACACACAGTCACAGATAATACATGTGCTATTACATCCCATACAGCCTTTTACAGAGCTGTAAAAAGGTCACACAAGATAGAAGGTATGTGTGTAGGATGCACGTCAGAAGTGGGACTCAACAGTCTTTTAGTAGCAGTCACACTGAGCTCTGGGCTGGACAGCGGGCATTCTTCCTCCATCCCCTATCCCATGAGCCTCTGCTGCTGGGACAAAGTGCTCTTTGTATGCCCCTGGCTCTTGGCTACAGCACACACAGCTTTGAAATTGTGTTTGAACGATGGGATTTTCATCTCTCCTTTTTCTGCTTAGTTCACCCCACTTCCATTTCAGTTTGCACAGAGCCCATCTTCAACCCTGACCCAAACACTTGATATTTATATAGCTGGCAACATATTTAGGTTTAATGTGTCACCTAGTATAAAATAGAATATGTTGTCTTTTTCTAGTATTGTCCATTTTGTCCATCTTACTCTCTATGCTTAGTGTAAATGACATGGCATAAGAGTCAGCTGAATGTGTCAAATGCACTTGTAAATTATTTATCCTGAGGTGTTATTATGCAGCTAGTGGTGAGTAGGGAGTTTCTACTCCACCTAGTAATCTTCAGCTCTATGTCTGACTGGCCCATACCTCCAGTTGTTGCCTTGGCCTTCACTCAAAACACAGTCATGGCCATTTCCATTTACTGTGGACTGTTTATGGATTATTTGCTACCTGTTCAAGATGTGATGATATGTGCAATCACAATGCAGTTATGTTATATGTTACATGTTATAATCCAATATTGATACCTGATTTTACCTGTTTCTGGTGTACAACTGATGCCTTTTTAAATATGAATATTATTTGTAATATTATATAATAATGGACAAAAGAGCATCACGGGCAGTGGCTCAGTAATAATAGGCCAGGGCCTATGTGTGCCGACTGCTTTTTGTTTGTGTACAGTTTTCTACATGTATGGGCTTGCTTTCGTGGAAGGGTGCTGTAATTACTAGAGAGCTGTCATTGTCAAGTCCAAAGAGAGCTGGAGTGTCTGTCACAGTGTCAACTTTTTGCAATATGTCTGAATACTCCTGACAAGTATTTTAAATGTATATGACCCATTCAAAGGTCTCTCTGCCTCTTTTTGTTTGCCCCTCTAAATATTCAAATGAGAGTAAAAGAGGAAGGAACGCAAAGCTGCTGGCATGGAACGGCTTGTGTACCATTTCCTAATTGTTAATCGGGGGGCTCTGGGGCACTTTGCCAAGGCTCAAGGGCCAATGGCGCAGGCTTGTTTAAACAATGAGGGGGTGGGTGAGATGGGGGGACGCTGTCACAGAGGGGACCCCCTAACACCCCATTGGCCCCCACTACTTCACAGAGTGCTGGACCGGGACACTGAGATCCTGTCACTTGTACCATTCACTGTAATGAGGCGCTAGTCAATCCATTAGAAGTTGTGTCCTTTTTCCGCTGCAATCTAAAATTTAAAACCGGGGTCAGCTGATTGGCAAAAGGGGATTTTTTAAACATGTCCAACAACAATAATAACCAAGAGGAGAAGACGGAGAAAGACGCAGAGGAGAAAGATGAAGAGATGATGGTTGAAGCCCCACCAACTCCATATGCCCCTGAGGTCACTGAAGAGGTTCCACCAGAGGATAAGGACTCACAGCTCCTGCCCAATGGTCATCCTAGCCCACCTGTGAACCGGAGTATTTTTGCTCTTTCCACAGTTTCACCGGCAGCAGAGAGGATTCGCTTCATCCTTGGTGAGGAAGACGATGGCCCTGCACCTCCACAACTGTTCACTGAGCTGGACGAGCTGCTGTCTGTGGACGGACAGGAGATGGAGTGGAAGGAGACGGCCAGGTAAGATCTACTGCATTAAAACATTTCACACCACTTCTCAAAATATTTGCATTCCCAAGTACTAATTTATCTGACTAATGAATTTAACTAAAATTAAACTAGCTTGGTTAAAACCAGGTCTAAACCAGGACAAAATCAGGTTCAGACCAAGACTCACCCAGGGTCTAATTCAAATCTAACCAGGTTTAAACCAAGATTTAACCAGGACTGTCTATGTCAGGCCTGAAACAAGAACTCAGTCAGAATTTGCCAGTCCCTTCCATGGACTTGAACTGCAAAGTACTCCTGGGTAAGAAAGAGCCCAAGTAGCACAGTTTGAGAACCACTGATACATACTACATAATTAATGTCTACTAAGAATATATTATATGTATATATTCATGCTACAAAGTAGAGACTAGAACCTATCACAGCAACTATGGGCTTTAGGTGGGGTGCACTCTGGACAGTGGGCACAGCATACCTGAGACAGGTATTTGATCGTGTAATTGTCTACAGCATACTTTAATTACCCCTTTAAAGGGCCTTGTAAGTGTGCAGTAGATGGGCAGGTTGTTTGTGCATCATTAGTATGGACAGTGTGAAGCTGTCTCCCTGGAGATCTGTGGGCTCATTATGATCAAGTGAACACTAACTTCTGAAAACAAGCTTTTGGGGACAAGTTTTTAGATTTACTTCGGTTTGCTTTATTTGTTGGGTTGCTACATTACACTGTGGAAGAAATACTTACATACAGTACATGTTAAAATAGAATCATTTGAACTTTCATTTTAATGTGTCCAGGTGGATAAAGTTTGAGGAGAAGGTGGAGAAAGGTGGAGAGCGCTGGAGTAAACCTCATGTGGCCACACTGTCCTTACATAGCCTGTTTGAACTGCGCACTTGTATAGAGAAGGGCACTATCATGCTGGATATGGAAGCTTCCACTCTGCCTCAGGTTGTTGGTAAGTTTTCATGTATACGCATTATGTTCTATTGCCAAACTTTTCTTTCCAAATCTGAGTTTGGAAATTGTTCATATCAAAAGAAGGGCTTATTCTAAAAAAACCCCAATGTCTTACATTTTTAAGTTTATTTGCCATTCTCCTATTCTACCACTCATAGTCTGCCTGCATGAGCCCACTGGACGAAGCGCCTCTGTTTGAAGTGATTAATGTGCAGTAATTGAGTGTGGTGCATGGACCATATGACCTGTATAGTAAGGCTGGGCCCCTTGTTTGAGGCCGGGCAACTTGACTGCTTGGCCATTAGCAGCTCTTGCCCCACACAAGAAGCAAAACTGCCCCGAAGCTGTTAACTAACTGCATTCATTTTTCTGACCTTCTTTTTAAAAATAGCTTAGACCTTTTTATTGAGCTATTCTGTGAGTTCACAATGGTTTTCATACCACACAGGCACTAACTGTGCCCTTACAGGACTAAAGTGACACTTTATGGCACTGTTACTGTATGAAGATTCTTGAATGATGTGAAAAATAGCACATGGTTTTATAAATACGATTTACTTTATCTATCTATCTGTCTATCTATGCACAGAAAGATGACTGCTCTTTACTATTTATTAATTAAATTAAATTAAGAGCCATTTAGAGTAGTACAATAACACATGAATGTCTTGACGGTAGAAGGAAACCAGAGAGTACCACAGTAACACACGAAGGATAGCCAATTTAGTATCAGTTTTTGTGTGTATTGTGTGTACATAAATGTACCTTGTACTTTGCCATAATAATTATTGGGCCACATGTTTTCCTTCTTACAGAGTTGATCACTGACAACCAAATAGAGAATGGCCAGTTAAAAGCAGATCTGAAGGACAAGGTGATGTACACGTTACTACGGAAACACCGCCACCAAACCAAGAAGTCCAATCTACGCTCTCTGGCTGACATCGGCAAGACAGTCTCCAGTGCAAGTAGGCTGTTTACCAACCAGGAAACCGGTAATACTGATGCCAGTTTGGTGCAGTCTTTTGTTCAAATACAAATACAACAAAGACATTTTATTGTGAGCCTTTAGCACACTAGTCTACATAGTCCTGCCAATTGAAAAATTACCCTCATTGGTATTATTTGGCATTACTCTTTAGGTAATAGGAAAAAAACAGAAAATAAGCTAATTGTGTTGCTGAGCTAACACAATCATTAAAGATTTGGCTGTACTCACATACTGTATAACCCGCATTTTCTCTGCACAGAAAGGCTGTCACTTTTTGTGCACATGAATTGGAAGAAAATTGCTTTAGCAACCCAAAAGGGAAAAGCTGAAAGGAAAAATAAACATTTTAATCAATGCATGAATATTTACATTTACCAAACGCCAAATTTAGCAACTGTTTTGCATTTATTTTGCATTCCTTTTATATATTTGGTCTTTGGATTAGTCTTTAATATAGCGAGCAAAAGTTCAAAAATAATTAAACAATAAAGAGAGACAGTTAATATTACGTGTATTAGCAGCCAGCAATTCATTTTTGGATTTAATTATTCTAGAGTGACAGCCTTACTGCATGCCTTTTAACAACACAAGTGTATTTAAATGCATTACCCTTTTGACATTTTAATACAAATGTGTACCAACCACGAGTCACTGGGATATTACACTGACTGGCCACATTATTAAGTACATCTGTTCAATGCTTTGCAAATGCAAATTCTTATGATAGAAATGGAAATGTTGAAGACAAACTTGAAGTATAAACCAAGAATATGTGGTGAAACAAAGAGATTTTAAGTGCACTGTCATGGTCTAAGTAGACTCTTTAGGGTTTACAGGAAATGGTGCCATAAAGTGAAAATATCAAGTGAGCATACGTTCTTTGGGTAAAAATGCCTTATTGGAGGTGTTAGAAACACAAAAGTAACTTAAATACCATGTTCAAAGTCACTTAAATCCTCTTTCTTTTTCCATTTGGACACTGAATACATTTGCTATGTAATGTATTGATTACACATATTTGCATTTAAAAACATACATTTGGTGTACTCAATGATCTGGTTGGTGAGTATATGTTATTCTATGAAGGCAATACTCTTTGTCTTCAAGATGTAGTCAAAATTTAACATAAAAATTCACAGTGCTGACAAAGCAAGCTACACTCACGGATTTGTGTTAAATTTTCGGGTTCACTGGACCATGTGACTTTGTCCCGTGACTCGGGGTCTTTTAGTTTTGAGAACTCTTTTCTTCTAATCAACAGTAGATGCTTTTCTTCCAAGAATCTTTAATGGCTGATTTGATTTTCTTTGCTTAACAATCACTTGCCTTGGGTTTATCTATCAACCTTTCTGTTTTTTCTACTTCACCTCTTCCCCTCTTTCTTTCTTGCTTGCACTGGATTGGCCACTAAAAGCCCGTAGTCCCCTTGACAGCTCTTTGACTTGCTTGTCGAGTCGAATGTCTATGGAGGACTTGAACCAAACCCAGCGAAGTACTAGCATGGACTGGCTTAGTAAGTTAAAATGTAGACGGTGTTTGTAGTAGTTTTCACAACACAATATTTTCACTATTCATTTTTCTTGAAATAACATTAAGCCAATCTGGTGAGATATTTTAACATGTCAGACCCTTTTTAGACCTAGTGAAAAGTAATTATTTTACTCATATAAAAGATACCTACAGTTCAAATCACAATGCAAACGTCAGGACTGGCTGCATCACACTGACAACCATGTTATTACCCATGCTGCTCAAGGGGCAGAGGAAAAGTCAGTGGCATCTTTACGTGTGTGGATAAATGTCATGTGTATGACAGCTGCTGGATGGAGGTGAGGTCAACAAGACAGGCTGAGAGAGCACTGTCAACACAGAATCAGTCAGAGTATCCTACTCAAGAACAGCATACACTGGCCACTTTATTAGGTAGATTGGTTTACCTGCTTGTGATCAAACAGCTAATAGGCCAGGTGAATTAAAAAGGTACAGATAACCAGACTTGCATCACGGTCTTCAGAAGACCATGTCTGAAAGATGACAAAACATGAAGTAGTTGAGCTGCAGCTGCAGAGAACCACACTTCGAGCCATTTTGTACAAAGAACTGTATAAAGTGGCCAGTGATAATTATATTATATAATAATTTGCTGAAGTAAGAACAATGTCTGAATTTTCAAGTCATGAAGTTTAAACATGGAGTACTCCTTCATTCATTGCACTTAAAACGAAATGTTATATTGTATGTAAGCACGTTATTAATATGACACCTGGATTATGTCACCTATAGAAAACATTTAAGAAGGGTAATTGCTAAACAATTTTAATAATATGTCCTTTGGTTCTGAGTTTTTGTTTTGTGGTGAGTAAAATCATTTCTTCCTTGTTGTCTGGCTTGCATGTGGAGAAAACTGTCTGGGCCACTGTCTTTTCCTGGGTCGCTCTGGTTTTCTGTTATTTATAGCATTTCTAATATTAGAGTTTTGGCAAGTTTTAATTGGTTTTGTGTGAACAGATAGTCCCACCACAACGCACAGGAACCTGACATCCAGCAGCCTCAACGACATTTCAGACAAACCAGAGAAGGACCAGGTCAGTGAGCATCACACTAATCACACTCAAGTCCATAGTGAGGGGCTAAAAATAAAAAGGTTAAAAATAAATAAGCAAAGGAAATACTGAAAATACATCTGGTTCCGGCAATTATTCAAACATGATAGTATGTTTCTGTAGACAAGCTAAAGTCAAGATGTTTTTTTAAATTTCCAAGTAAAAGTAAAATTGTCAATTATTGTTTTACCATTGTGTGCCTCACCTGATGTACCAAAGGTTAGCCTGGCGTTGACACACTCTTTTAACCTTTCTGAGAAGGTGGTGTCATCTGGAAAATGTAAAAGGCACTGAGGCCTGTCTGCTGAGATAACATTGTTGTACCGTTGTCGTCATCAGCTGGGAACCACACTAATTGCCTTTGTCATTTGTACAATTTGCTGTGCCCTGTTAAACCATGTATTAAGGCCACTTTCAAAATATTCACTAGCAGAAAGATTAGCTCTCAAACCAATTTATCACAACAACTATATGTTCGTATGTTTCTTTTTTTTGTGTTATTACTTGTATGTAAGTATTGATGCAGTAATATATAGTGTGAATGTGATTTCTCAGTTGCACTACTTGTTTCTTTACCCCACTTCCTGAATTCCTGAATTACTTTAGCTTATAAACTCATGAGACCTTTCCCTCTGGGACAAGCAAATGAGTTTAGACTGACCTTGTGACTTCTCCTGGGGACTAGGATAGGAAGTGCATCTACCACGTGTCTACTGTGTCTGTGATGCATCGATGTTGATTTGTGGTTTACAGTATATAACTTATGCATGTGTCGTGTACCACAACAGCGACAGTGGATTCTGGATTAGTGTTGGGGGGCACAGGTCGCAGTCTGGAGTTAGACAGGTTAACCGCACCACTTAATCATTTACAGACAGATACACTCTGCCAAGTAGGCTCAGACTTGATTGGATCTGTTCGGATGAATCCAGTGGAAGGTCACAAGTTTATAGGATTTCCTGCTTGGACTATTAAGGCATCATACATATTCATCTTTAATGTTGTACTATATTGTGACGTTGTGGCATGCTTTTGTATATCAAATGATTAATCTTCACATCTTTTTATGTATCTATTTTTGATGCAACAATTCAGTTTTGAGTGTTGCTAGAGGACTATACAATATAAACAGCTTCCCATTCCCAAATACAGTTGTATGCTAGATACACTGCCCGGCCCCCAAAAAAAACACCGCCTGGATTTAACTAAGCAAATGTGTAGGAGCCCCCTGTAATTGTTCAGGTCTAGGTTCAGCAACATTATGCGCCCAAAGAATTATGTCAGCTGACTAACTGAATATACTGAATGACCAGGTTATTCCATTAAGTAGATTGGCCTGATGGTACAGGTGTATTCCAAGATGACAATGCCAGGATTCATCAAGCTCCAATTCTGAAAGTGGTTCAGGGAACATGAGACATAATTTTCACACACGGATTAGCCACTACAGAGTCCAGACTTTAACACCACTGAAAATCTTTGGGATATGCTAGAGGTGGGGGTCCGACTGAAAAACAGAAATACATTTTGTGAAATTGCAGAAGCTTGTAGAAATAATGCCACAGTGAATGTGTGCGGTAATAAAAGCTAAAGGCTGTCCAACCAATATTAGAATGTCTGACTTTTTTTGGTGGTGATTTTTTTTGATTGGGCAGCGTATTGTGCCTCAACAGTTAAAAAAATAAACCTTAATAAATGTCCAGTGTTGGGATTGGGTGTCTTCATAAATCTCCCAAACAAACAACTGAAAGACATTATTTTGATAACACTGCCTTGGTTTGGCATTTAAGCCAAATGGAGGTGTCTAATTTGATCCATGTCTTCTAATTCACCATACACTGTTTGTGGGCAGCTTGCTGGTGTGAATCTAGCCTTAAATGTCACTATGTTCTTTTGTTCTATTGTTACTTTTTAGTTGAGGAACAAGTTCATGAAGAAGTTGCCCAGAGATGCAGAGGCCTCCAACGTGCTTGTGGGTGAAGTGGACTTTCTCGACGCACCGTTTGTAGCATTTGTTCGTTTGCAGCAAGCTGTGATGCTAGGAGCTCTGACCGAGGTGCCTGTCCCCACAAGGTTAGAGTTATGGCTACTTAATTACAAGATAAAAAGTCAAGTGAGGCATTGGTGGAAACTGTGTGCTAGTGGTTCTAAAATAGTGGTAAAGATAACACTACAACAACACTAACTCTTTATTCTATTCTATACACAGATCTCTGTCGGGTCTCTTGCTGATTGTGTTTAGTATCAAATGCGGAGTTTACATCTATAGTCCGATCAGAAACACCGGACATGATCCTAAAAAGCCACACAAGTTGCTGTTATCTGTCCGTGTTTGTACATGAAAAGACAATAAAACACACACCGCTGTGACTTGTCAATGGGGCTGGTATACCAGGATAAGGCTCAGTTTACACCTAGTCCTACACTCGGGTTTATACTATACATACCTCTTCTATGCCTGGTTTAGGCCTTGGTTTAGAGATTTTAGTCCTAGCATTAATGCCAAGATCAGTTTAGTTTTAGTCCACTTACTTGAACACCAAATATTTGGAGGTGGTACATGGTGAGAAAGTTTTTGGACCACAGTTGATATACAGCATGCACTTTTTTACAGATTTCTATTCATCTTACTTGGACCAAAGGGTAAAGCCAAGTCATATCATGAGATAGGACGAGCCATTGCCACGCTGATGTCGGATGAGGTCAGTTTGTCATTAACATTGCTTCAACTTGCAACATCCTCTTCCTTGTTTTCACCTTGAGATCTATTAGTCCACTTGACTGCATGCTTTGACTGGCCTTTTTCACACGTGGATGCCTCTGCATGTTTTGTTTGTGTCCAGATCTTTCATGACATTGCGTATAAGGCCAAGGACAGGCAAGATCTGCTGGCCGGTATTGATGAGTTCTTGGATGAAGTCATTGTGTTGCCTCCTGGTGAATGGGACCCCACCATCAGGATAGAGCCCCCAAAGACTTTACCTTCTTCTGATAAAAGGTGGAAAAGGATCAAAGTGCACTGCAACTGTGTTAAGGAAGTGTGAAAAAACAAGTGCTACCAAAATAATATCATTTGATGAATACTGTACTTTACATCTGGACTATGTTAATGATGTTAGAGGTCAAAGTATGATTTATTAGTTGGAGGTTAACTCCTAATTTCTCTGTTAGCATGGTGTTTGTGATCTTATCTAGAAGCAAGTGTTTACTGATTGTACAAGACGCTCAGGCTGTAAATCAGTGTGAGGGTTGTTTATTAAACTACAGGCTTGTGGTTTGGCACTTGCACATGAGACCTATGTTAGTTAGCTTAACTGAACAACAAAGGTCATAAATAATTGTGTACTTACTGGATTTGGTTTTACACCAGTTCCTTAATTACGTAGACCTATTTACTTGCTTTTAGGCTTAAATTGGCCATTCTGGATGCCTGGTGAGTGGCCAATGAGTATAGTTTTTTTGTCCAGATACTGTAGAAGCAGCTAGTGCATGGGCATTAGACATGCATCAGTACCTGCTCACATTGCTGTGATTGCTGAATAAAAGTGTCATCTTGAAAAGCACCACAAAATCACTGTATTTTTATGTTTAAAGCAGTTTTCAGTTATAAAAAGCAGTCAGTGCTACATTTGCATAAATCTACAAACCGGTTACTGTGTCAGCTCTGGCACTAACCAATAGTGTTAAAATCGCATGTCAAAATCTGGGAAGGGTGTGTTTATTTACAAAAAGATGTTTTCATGTCTATCTAAATATTCAACTGTGTATGTTTTGTGTTTAGAAAAAACATGTATTCAGGAGGTGCAGGAGTGGGAGGAGGATATCCACAAATGAATGGAGATATGCCTCATGATGGAGGTCACGAGGGAGGGGGACATGCTGTAGGAGACGAGTTAAAAAAGACTGGAAGGTAGGACACAAAATGAGAAATATAATTTCATTGTTTATTTCCCAAACTCCAACATACTGAACACAGTGCTGTCTCCCAGGTTGTTTGGAGGCCTCATACTTGATATCAAAAGAAAAGCGCCTTTCTTCATCAGTGACTTCACCGATGGATTTAATATTCAAGCCCTGTCTGCCATTCTCTTCATTTATCTAGGAACTGTCACAAATGCCATTACTTTTGGGGGTCTTCTTGGGGATGCTACAAACAACATGCAGGTCAAATTCACATCTAAAACAGTAAAGATGACTCTTTTGGATTCAAATGTCTAAATATGTGTTTTTTGTCTTTGGGATTTAGGGTGTCCTGGAGAGCTTTCTGGGCACAGCAATCGCCGGTGGGGTCTTCTGTTTGCTGGCCGGACAGCCTCTTACTATTCTGAGCAGCACTGGGCCTGTTCTAGTGTTTGAACGGCTCCTCTACACCTTCAGCCAGTACGCTCAAGCACAAACTGTTCACAGTAAACAAAAGTGCCTCACTGCCTTTCTGCAATAGGGAACAGGGAGGAGAGCCTTAGGAGTAAAAACAAGAACAGAAAACAAGCTTAAGTGTTATCAGTGGCGGTTTTACATATGGGCATTATGGGCAACCGCCCAGGGCGGCATTCTCTATGGGGCTGCACGACGAGAGGGGAAAAAGTGACTCGTATTTAATCAGTAAGAGACGCCTTTTGT
>JAVQJW010243644.1:0-12305 GCA_036025195.1 Hypseleotris klunzingeri
AGACCTTGTAAAAAAATGTGTTTTACCATACTACAAGAACTATTACCTTCTCTTTACACAGCCATGTGAAATGTGAACCGCCTATGTTACCTTTCAGAGAAGTAAATACCATAAATGACAGGCTGTAAGTCTTGTGACTTTACTCATCAATGTTTAACTTGTTTGATTCAGCAGCATTAGCAATTCAATAAGCCTTCGGTATTTGTAATGACGGGGGTTAATCAATGCAAGTCTGCAGATAGCTTGGTCAATAGTGTTCCAATGACCGGTGCGTCCCCTATGCGTAATTCCAATACAGTTCGTCCTAATGCCCGGTGCTTTCCTTGAATCTATCGGTGTACAAAGCAGTCAATGTTGTAAATCCGTGGTGGAAATGTACAAATGCATGGTTATTTATTTATTTTGAGGTAGGATATGCATTGCTTTTCATTGTAATAGTGTTAAGTGTCTCAGAGTCAGGCATGGCATTTAAAGACAAAAGCAACGTGACTGGCTTACTTATCAGCAACACTTCGAATCAAAATAACGTCCTACTTACGTTTCTTTGTGTAACAGAGCAAGTCTCTCTTTGGGTACTTTGAGCTTTTGTGACAGCCTTCTTTTCAGTCCTTCCACGGTTTCCTCCTGGGGCAGGGAGAGCTCAAAGCGTGTGCCGGTGGTGGAGTGGATGTACAGATTCATGGATGGCTCAGTCGGGACGGCCTCGCAGGACGAAGCTCCGCGACTGGTGCAGCTCCGGGCGCTGGGATGCTGGTCCATCCGATAACCTGTAGTTGGAGATGGGTGAAACGACACGAGCAGAGCCGGGGATGAGCAAGGTTAAAAAGATATTTTGAAGAACGGGATCCGTCGTCTCGGCTAGCGTCCCTTGTTCTGCTTGCAATTCAAAGGCAGCATTCAAAGAGGCTTTTCTCTTTCTCGGTAGTCTCTTTCCCCGAGAGTCTGAATAAAAGCCAACTAGTCCTCTTTCTGCGTGATAACATACGAGCACAGGAAAGTCACCTACATAAGGCTTGGCTTAGTCGTTGCCAGCTCTTTACTGCTTTTTCCAACGTGCAAGTATCCTAAATGCTACATACACGAAGTATTACCAGAAAGAAACGCGAAGATGCCACGGACGTTCACATAAAAAGGCGTTTGCGTTGAAAAGAAAATCTTGGATGTCTAGAAATAAAGGAGAATAAAGTCCCCTTGTTCTCTAAGCGTCTGTAAGCCTAAGTAGTGAAAATACGACGTCCGTAATCTGCAAAGCCTCCTTCGGCTAACAGTGAGCGGCTCTCCGCTGCGCACCTACGGCAGCTCCAATGAAACATCGACAATGAACATTGTCACAAAGTATCCCACTTCCACCATCAATAAAAACCGCCCACAACCCCCGCGGCAGCCGACCAATCACAAACCTGATCCTTTAGGACGCTGCTGTGGTCAGCCAATAAGATCGGGGCATTCACACCCGCGTGGAGAGCCTGTGAGTTGAGGCCATTCATAATAAATTACAGCATATAACAAAATATGTGCTCATAGCACTAGCGCGCAGCAGCGATTTAACTCGGCTTTTTAGTATGCCTAATCATGAAGAATGGACAGTGTATGTCCTCGAAGACGACAACATGACTTTTGCTGTTTTTATTTTTGTTAATAATAGAACAATAAAGGCTGGTTAAAACTACCCAGTCTGGTCTTTCGCGTTGTGGCGCAAATAGCAAAATGCCAATATGTTATACTATGTTTATTATCTTAAATTCCATTCAGCTATCAAACATAGCCTAACTGAGCCTGTGGTCGTTTAAAATTTAGCCTACATTAAACGTAGGACTACTATAAACCCATGTGTTGTTGTGCAGTTATAAATTGTCAAGTCCAGCCTATAAATAGTGCTGATGCGATCCCCTTTACACTTAACCGGAGTTCAGTCAAGAGATTGTGGATGGTATGCAAATCACACTGGCTGAGGCGAGGAAGGCGGATAGCTTTTCAAGGCTACCTCTATCTGTAATGACTAGAGAGAGGGTTTTAACTTAACAGGCCTATATTGTGCATTAGTGTCTCAATGAGTGCCACAACAAAAGAAACACACCAAGCAGAATCCGATACACGATGTGTGCGCTAAAAGATTCAGATTTGAGCAAACATTATCAAGTTGAAGTGGAGAAAATGACATGCTCAGACGCCATCTAGTGGTCAAGAAGGAGATGTTCACTACCAAAACTTCTTTTGACCCTTAACTAAATTCTGTAAGCATAAAAAGACAAAGTAGGCTACAGCTGTTTGATTGTGAGCTTAAGACTCAACTAAAATATCAATGTCCTATTCCTATAAGCTAAATATTTGATTCGGATAAATCTATAGCCTCTGTTAGACTATGTATTTACACCGTTATAGTGCCATCCACTCAAGTTTACACAAGTGTGACATTCTGTTGGAGTCGATACCAGCCTTATTAACTTAATCACGCCCACTGAAATTACATGGAAGGTGGCTCATCTAATCACTTGACAACATGCCTTTATCGATCCTCCATTGACTCATTGTCTTCAATCAATTTCCGTACCCACCAACCCCATGCACTGTGTCAATTTACTCGGGGACCACTCGGTTGTGCAGACAATGAGTGTGCCCCTTGGAGGAGTTCCAATACCGGTAATTAGTGTACTTACCAATTATTGTCGCAAAAACTGTAAAGCTACGCGCTTTAGTCTGTTGTTTTTCAGTCTGTTCCCCCAGCTTTGGTATGTAAGGTATAACCATATAGTGATACGAATCCCAGGTAAATCCAAACACGTGACTATCCTATAGGATTTCCGCGCGCCTTGAGTGGGAGAGCGCAGCCGTGTCCTGGACTGGTGACCAATGAGGAGCCGCAGCTGTGTGTCCTAAGAAGCCTTAGCGCGTTGTCAGTCCGCCGGTGAGCTTCTCGGTAATAAGAGTGTGGTAGGGAAGGTGAGACACCTCTTAACACACTCTTCTCGGATATGGGTGGAGAGTGTTGTTCTTGTTATGTCAGCATGTCATTTAAGGTGGCTTTGCTTAGCTGCAGCAAACTCTCCCACGTTGTAATCTAATGGGGGCGAAGAATGTGCCTACGCAATACTAATATGTGTCGTTGACGCTCCCTGGCTGAGAATAAGCACTGTTATGATCACTGAAAGCTAAATCTAAATTGTTATTACGGAACTTATTACATCCACCTTAAAAAGTACTCAATGAAATAAACGCTTGGCGATATTAGGGGTGTTGCCAATCTTTGACGACACAGGCAAATGTCACCGGGCAACGGCGCAGGTAAACAGGCTGCCTGGATACAAGGGCATGTCTCGAGGTAAACAAAAACTTTGCCTGCGCGTTTTCCTGCGTAAAAGAAAAGCTTCCTGTAACAGCACATTGTATATCACATAATACTACTACAAAAAGTCTAGGCTATTTAGACCAAAACAGGCCTAATTCCATGTACAATATATCAATGGATTTTGATTTGAAGAATTACTTTCTTGAGATCTCTAATACCTTTCTTTCATCTTTTATACCTATTAAATATGAATGTGTAATTAACATGGATATTACATACTAATTTCCCCTTTATTCTCCATTGTAATGCACAAATTGAACTTGGGCTTGTCTCAAGAAAAAGTATTTTTTTCTCAATGTAAGCAGAAGCAGGTGAACATAATAAAGTGGCCAGTGACTGACTTTCTGTACTTCACATTTACAGTCCACCTGACAGGATAGATATTGTCTAATGATGCAACAGGACAAAGAAATGACTCCTTCGTGTGAAAAACGAAAAACCAAGTGTCCTTCCCGCAGCCCTAGGACCAGTACAGCCTGTCTCTCTCTCCACTGCGCTAGAGCACTATGGCCTGCCAGCATATTATCACACTGTAGGACAACTGAATCATCACTGTGATAGAGGGAGGGTGCTTGAAATACACTTTGCGTTATCTGCAAGTGATCCCACCAGCAGACAAGGAGCCTGTTTTAGCTTTGCCCCAACAACTCCCTCTCCTTTATCTGTCTCTATCTTGCTTGTTTTCTGCGGAAGCTGCTGACTCAGTAGAACAAAGTGAAAGGAGTTGTTTTAAACCAAACACTTTGTTCCACATATACTTTTGAATTAGCTCGGTTTTAGATGCCTGCATTGCACCCACCGGTGTCTAAGCCCAAAGAGAAAGCTGTGTTGTCATTCTGGATAGAGGTGGGTGATATGACAATAAAAATCGAATCGTGAAATGAAGTTTTGAAGATCGAGCTAATCTGGGAGGATCTTTGAATCATGATACAGTGCATTCATTTATGCTCTGCTCTTCATTGTCATTTATACTGTAACAATGCCAGCATTAATAGTAATTAAAAAAGCAAAATAAATAGTATTAACTGTTATGATGATCACTGAATCGGATGCACATTGAATTTGTTGTAAGAATGGATTTATGTAGCAGTAGTCTTCTTTGTAAGGCAGAATTCAAAGTCAACTAAAATTGTGATAAAGTCAAAATTATGATATTGGCTTAATAAAAATTGTGATATTATATTTTTAACATATTGCCCACTCCTAATTCTGGCTGCCTCAGGGTCAAGTTCTTCTTTGAGCTATTTGTCAGGAGGTCTCACTCTCAGGTCAGGTCGCCTAACCTTGCAGGACTTAAGTACACCTTGTAGACCAATGTGTATTCATATTCAAGGGCCACACCAGCAATGAAATGTCACATTGAGACTTAATAGATTTAGTTTGAGCTATCAGTGGAGTTTTGTATGTCCCTCTGGTGTTCTTGTGAGCTAGCTCTTTTAGGGTATTCCAAATTCCTTCCACTGTCCAAAAACATGCATCAGGTTACTGGTTCATTCTTGGTGGTAGAGCAACCCATAAGAGAAAATCTATTCTTAATAATCAATCTTAAATTCACAATGGTTAATGATTGCAATGGTGATAGTCTGTCAGTGTAGAAGTCATCTCAACAAAACCCTGTGATTATCCAGTGTGGACCTTCCCTGAGGCTCCAACAAAGTCTGTTAGTAAAAAAAGTACTTAATATAGATATTTAAGGGCATAAGAAAGCAGAAACACAAAAGGTGACGAAGACAAAAATAATGGTTATGATGATGAAGGTGTAGTCTGTCTGATTCTGTTCTAAAGAAGGTAATCTGACATCATTATTAGTCAAACTACAGCACGATCAGATCAGACTTTGCAGGCATCACTTTGACCAATAGTTGAGACTTTATTTATTTATTGCCTTTTTATTTGATGAAACTTCAGCGTTGTCATTTTGAACTGACAACATAGCTAACTGCACTGATCTTTTTCATAGGCACTATAAAAACTATTGCAAGACCAAAAATAGCCTGTGTTGTTTGTCAGCCGAGTAGCTTGTGTGTGATCTATTTTAATTCCTTCCACAGTAGCTGTACAGTACGTCCTCCCAGACTATATCTGTGCTAATGTGATGACGCCATCTGATTCTTCTAAACAACTGGTGTTAATGTGAACATTTATCATGATCCGACCTAAAACATGCAGTATTTGCTCTGCAGTCCTCAAAGGGCAGAGCGATGCACACGGCTAAGTCTGTGATGAAGGATGCAGGAGCGGCCCCCGTGTGCAGACTTGAACACGAAAATGCATCACACGTACTTCTGGTAGGAATTTATTGACAGGGGAGGGAAGCATTGTATGGGCGGGTCGTAAACATTTCACATTGGATATCAGATCTGATGGGACAGAGCGGCCTGTGTATGTCTACCACCTCGTGTTTGTGCCAGTGTGTCCATGTGCAGGGCTACAATGCAATGCTGTTCTGGATAGATAGACAGTGCGTGGGACATGTGTGGGCGTGTGTGTGTGTGTGTGTGTGGGTGAGCAGCATTCCGATCCATCAAAGTCACCACTGGGCCGCCCTCTGCCTGGGGAGAAAAATGAAGCTTGCCTGACATACTGCAAAAAATGACTATCAGGATTAGTTAAAATGACGGGAATTCAAAATATTCATCTTGAGTTGAGTTGAGCCGGGGTGCCTAAACCTTTTTCACTGAGGGCCACAATGTCAAAAATAATACAGAGGAGGATCGATTTTGCTTCCCCAAAAGTGTCCTTTCATTGAATCTGTTTTCTGGCCACACACATACTGTATATGTGCTGTTTTCTTTTTTTTCCCGCTTAGTTAGATTATGCTAAGTCACATGCAATAAATAGACAATTTGGGCCTGAGTTGGGCTGCATTTGGCACCCAGGCCATACATTGGACACCCCTGGTTTGGAGGAACTAGAAAAATAACTAATATTAAACAAAAATGGAATGTTAGATTAGATTAAAATAAGTTGGATTCAAATCAGAAGAATACTTTTAATTTGAGTTGTTTATTCTTCAAAGTAGCACAAAAAATATAAACTAGAACTGGAAAAAAAAGTAAATGGAATATCTAGATTTCATAATTTTTTTTAGGATTTCAAGAAACTATCTGCTAGTGGAATAAGAAAATTGCACTTGAAATAGTAAAAATGTCTTAATCCACTTGTACATAATTCCTCTTGGCCTGATTGTCCTGAAGTAAGTAAGGAAGTAATGAAGTAAGTATAAGTAAGTACGGGAATCAGTGAGTAAGTAAGTAAGTAAGTAAGAAAGTGAGTGAGTAAGTAAGTGAGCAAGTAAGTAAGTAGGTGAATGAGTGAGTAAGTAAGTAAGTAAGTAAGTGAGTAAGTTATTGAGTAAGTCAATGGGTATGTAAGTGAGTAAGTAAATGAGTAAATGAGTGAGTAAGTAAGTAAGTAAATAAATAATCTAGATATCTATTTTTGGTCGTGTATTTCTTTTGTTTTTTTTACGTTCTGCTTGCCACCATTTCCTCCTGATTCACCCTAAGTGGCAGTGAGTGGGATAGACACACCTCATGCACCATCTCGATGCTATGTCCGCCGCACAACCACAAATAGCTGACACATAACAGCGGTGCCTAAGGATTCATCAGGACGAATTATAACTGGGCGAGTCTGACTGTGTTCGCAAAAGAGTCACTGAGTTCAGAGCCAACATGGGGTCAAGCAATTTGGTGCAATTTTATCTTTCTTCTATAGTAGCACCACAGCAACTGAGCCCAAAGCACAGCCAACATCAATAGTGATCTTTTAGAATTGCACTTTTTGTACAGTATAATAGAAAGAGCTGAATTTCTCTGAGGAGTGTTGACAATATGTTCTGACTTGACCTTGTAACACAATCTGATAGACATACTAATCAGAGAACCCGCAATCAGGTTAAAACGCTCAAGACATAGGCCATTGGAAAAGCATTCAACCAACCGGAGAAATTGTGTTTTAGATTTATTACAGTGACAATGGGATATGTTGCTGTTGTAATGGCTTGCTTGACTGTTAGCAAGATGGTCAAAATATCTAAGAAAAGGCGAGTAATGCACCAAGAAAATTATTAACATTTTTGGTGGCACTATCAGAATTTACAGTGTACTCTTAACTATTGTCTATCTCTGAAAATGTTATAAAGGAACTGTACTGCCTTGGTGGAGGTCTGTGTTGCTTCTCGTCCAAATTACATGACACCAAAATAGAAATGTCTAAATAATGTCAAACTTTTGGCATAAAAGGTGAACTAAATTAAAATATAAATTTATGATTGTTGCAGTCTATAATGATCTATTATTGCATTTCTTGTATCTGTCTGTCATCAAGTACACTGTGTTATTAGTTTGGCAACAATGAGCTACTGTGCTTCTTCCACATGAATGATCTGAACAGGTAGATCCAGAGGTGAAACTGTCTTCAAATTAAAACAGTTCATTTAGCGGACACCCAAGTTCATTCAGAGGCATAAACAATATTCTTCATGAAGTGGATACAAAGGCATAGTGGAGACAGATAAGGCAGAGTTGGAGGAGTGGGTGTACTTAATGTTTTGTTTGGTACTTTGGAGAGAACTCGGTGTATGCAAGTTTTTGAAATAGTTTTGTAGCAGTATTTTGAGCACTCAAGCAATTCTAAATATGTTTTTGAATTTAAAATCTTAACTAACAGGCCACAATGTTACTCCAACAAAAGCAGGGCAAGACATGTCTGGAGCAAAGTATGAAGACATGTATCAAGGAACAGCTAAAAATAATAAATTGACTAGAAGACCAAATTATAGAGATTGTTTGTTGAAGTTGATAATCTTTTAGAATTGAAAGATCACTGTGTATCTTGGACATGCACTCACTGAAGATGTCATTGAAGACCACAGAGCATGGATGGCATATAGTAGTTGGTTTGTATTGTTCTAATTTTATAATGGCAGAGCGGACTCTTAGATATATTATATAAAAGAGCCTAAACTAATGTAAAAATGAAAAGTTTTATCTTTGGCCAAAATGAGTTGCAGTCCAAGACAAGACTAGCACCTGACAAATAAGAAGTAATTTCAAGACCTTTTCAAGACCACATATTTCTTTAGGCCCACAAACAGATTTTTTAAAATTTGACTGTATAGCAATTTACCCTAATTTGTATCCAAATCACCCCACTTACATCCACTTTAACTTTCTCTTACTTATCTCAATGACAGACTGGCTTCTTGTAGGTGGCTGGAAAGGAAGAGAGTGCACTTTTTGGGTCGAACTTCAAAGCCCACACCTGCGGAAAGAGAACAAGTTGAATGCATGTCTGAAGTGGTGCGTGCCCCGCTGCCCTCCTGGCTCACAGCACAGATGACTGATGACACATCTCAAACTGTACCACTCTACACACTACAGCAGCAGACGACGCGCCAACGAGAGTATCAAAATCTGAGAAAAAGATGAAGAAAAAAAAAAAAATAGAGCAAAACGTGCCGTGACAGTGGACAAAAAAAGAAAGTCTCACATCAAACCACAGTTTAGTCATACTTTGTGGCTACTTTTGAACATTTGGAGCTTTTCAAATAGATCCATTCTCCTGGCAATGTGAGTCACGATGTTCCCCTACAAAGTTTGTGCACAAACTTAATCACAATGACACCAAATAGTGGGTGTCCATAGTGTGGTCTGATTGTGGTCCCTTGGAGGATTTCATACTAAATCTACAGTTGTTTCCATTGCATGAGTAACATTATTTAAGCTTAATAAGATCAACATTCACACCAGTTGGTAATTACTATATTAGACTATTTGTCACATTTAAACACGTGTCATCACCCCAAAAATGCACCCAGAGGCCATGGGTGTAGTCAATGGCATTTCACAAGCTCATTCTATTCTGTGTACAGATGGCACATTCATCATATAGCACTTTATGTGTCTATGTGAGTGCATATAGTAGCTCCGCACCAACAAGTGACTTCATACTTACATGCTGTAGTCACCAAGTCTTGGTCAACACTTATCTAATGCTAGTTAGTGTGGATGAGACATACTGTACTTGTGCTAAGAGTCTAATGCAAGTTGAATTTGTCATCTCAGGCATGTGCATAGCTTTGATCTGAAACAATGTGTGAATCAACGTGACTTCTATTAACTTTATTATAGCTTCCAGACAATAACAGTATTATGTAATAAATCAGTCTGTCACTCTGAGTTCTTTTCAGCACTTGTTAAGTTATTTCTGATTAAAACTATTGGCCCGTAGTAGCACAGTAATTAGTCATCATTGTGATTCGAGCCTCCGCATGGCTCCTGTGAGAATACAATGTACTTTTAAGGCCTAGCCTATCACGTTTGTAACAGGATACTTCACACTAGCCTCGAGATTCTGTCCTTGTGCGACCAACCATTTGTCTTGTTCACAGTCTCATGTCGTGACAATGCACTACTCATTGCAGCCCCCCCAGCACTTTGATTTGGGCCTGTCAGGAACTCACTGCACAGCTTAACCCAAATGGTGTCAATGCAACACCCCCACAAAACAGACTTGATCATTTTTGTCTTGTCCAACTTGCACTAAAAATGGACCACAATAGGACTTCAGCCTGCTAACTGGGTTGGATGTGCTAAATAAGCTAATGAAATCCACCCACAGGACATAAGCCCGGCACGATAAGAACCTTTATAGCCGTGAAACTCGGCCAAACTGGAAGGAGGGTGGTGTTAGCTCAATGTGTTTGTTTATTTGTCTGTTTGACAGCCAGCGCAGTGCCAGAGGGGCTGGTGGTCCGGCAAAGGTTAGATAGTCACTGCAGAGAGAATAAAATAGACAACAGAGAAACTAGTGAGCGAGCGAGAGAGGAGAGAGAGAGACTTAGGGCAGGAAGTGTGGGTGTCTGGGTAGGTGGTTTTTGGCACAGCAGAATGGACTTCTTGTGTATTACTTCTGGTAAAACATAGATACCACTTTTGCAATACTCATTCACTACTATCAGTTGTTGAAAAAAAGTGTTCTTTAAGGTCAGCCTGCGTAGAGGAGACTCCAAATCAGCGCAAGAGCAACATTGTTATCAGAAGAGCTGGCACCTTTTTACACTTTAAAGGAAAAGCGATGGTTGATAAGACTGCTGAATGTGCCTTTGTGTATGTCTGCCTGTGTACTGTAACACACTGATGAATACCAGATGCAGGCATTTCCTTTGTTGGTGCAAGCAAGTTCAGAACTTGCCAAATCGGCCTGCTCTTCTCCCACGCAGTTGAATACTTCCACACACACGCCCACATGCACTCCACAATCCCTGCCCACTAATCCTCCTCCGTCCTCAGCTTAGGGCTAGCCACGGTGCTGCAGTCTTGGCTGGTGTTCTGCTGTTTTTTTACTCTATTAGTAGTTTTGGTCATCATGCTGTTGCTTAATTATTTTCTTCTATTTTTACTGCAGTTTCTGTCTATGGTTAGTTTCACTGCTGCAAGTGTCAAACAAGCAGGTCTTTGCACTGTGCTTAACTTGCACTAATCTAATCAGAGATAGTGAAGGTCATAGCGGGTCACATGGCAGCCCTGGCCGGTCTAACTGACTTGATCTCATATGTGACGTAAGAGGAGCGCACAACAGCCTCCTCTCTATCGCACTCTCAAAATAGCCCTTTCCCACTAGTGACGTCATGCATTCCCGTCTCCCTTTGGCTCTACTACTGCTTCAAGACCCTAAATTGATATACTTTATTAAAACCTGCACTCTAAGTTGATTGCTCTCTTGCGCAGGGGCTGAAATAAAAAAAAATAAAAAAACACAACAGAGGCTTTCCTGAAACGGAACTATAACATGCAAATGAAATACAGCACTCACCAACCACCCCTTCACTTTTCCCGGTACTTGAAAATAAAATTCAAGCATGATTAAATTGTTCAAATGAATGAAACACCAGCATCATTTTGGAGAAGAGCGAGGTGCATTGGAATATTGAAAAAAGTGAATGCCAGGAATGACACATGGTGGTTAAATATTTACAGTGTATGGCCAGAAAGCTGAGTCATGCAGGAAGGACTGGAGCGAGAGGCCGTGTCCTATCTATAGAAGCACTGAGCTGTAGAATAAGGCTGGAAACAATGTGCACTGCTAAATACAGGGAAAGGCAAGGCACAGTGCAGGAAGTGAATAACAAAGTGTGCATATGAATTTAAACAGGGAGTAGCTATATTGCCTGGTGTTGTGCCTGCTGTTTAGCCAAAGTATCTGTATCCCTGCTGCAGCCATATATGCATAAAACATTCTAAATAGTAAAATATTTTTGTGAATGAGCTAGACTGAACTTCCAGTAATTATTTGCCTACAGCGCAGAGGTGTAATTTACATGTTAAATGGTTTCTCAGCTTGATGTAACCTACCTTAAAGAAGTTATACAGTATTTCCATGACACAGCATATTGTCTGTCTGTATGTGGGAGGTTGCTAAAAATGACTTACGGTTCATAAGTTGCCTTTTTAAATATATCCAATAAATGTTCAATATTAAAAGTGTGCAACACTTGGAAACTAGGGTAGTTTAACATTAGTGGATTCCTTATAGAGCCAAGATTTGACCTGTGCACAGAAAGAACCTCTACACAGAAAAGCCGTGCAGAAATCAATCTTCTTGGTATGACGCAACAACGCTAACCATTTCATCTATGATTGTTCTAAGATGAGTCATTAAAGGCCACAATTATGAATAAAATCAATTGAAATATTTGTATTTTAAACCAGGTTCTTGCTATGATAAAGACCAAATGCATGGCTAATGTAATAACATTGGACAAAAAACAACATTGTGCTGCCCTCTTTGTGGACCTTTCGAAGGCCTTTGACACAGTTGACCATATGGTGTTAAAGAGAAGACTTCTTGATTCTGGACTGTCTGAACAAACTGTCAGCTGGTTTGAGAACTATCTTTCGGACAGAACTCAGTGTGTGCAGGCTGAGGGCCATACTTCCAGCCTACTCCCAGT
>JAVQJW010244428.1:0-12947 GCA_036025195.1 Hypseleotris klunzingeri
GTTGGCTTGAATGGAGTATGAGGTAAATGCTTTTTCTTTTAATAGGTAAAAGATGAGGAGAAAAAAATTGATCCTTGCCTGGTTGAATTCTCTAAGTTGACAGACCTTGAGAGGAACCAAAACATTCAGATAGCAGAGGACACTCTCAGGTTAGTGTAATCATAATATTAAAACAAAAATATTAATTTAATTAATTTTGTCTGTGTATTTTCTTGGAAGGACTCTGCTTGCCCTTGGTTTTCACATTGGACTCTCTGATGACTGTGCTGAGAAAAGAGTCCGATACATGAACTTGTCCTCCAAGTATGTAAAAGACTGTGTGAAATTCCTCATTCATAATACATTATCAATGGGGCAATTCATGTATTATTTAACATCTGCATTTTTCTCGCATGATGTTAAAAACAACTGTAAACTTATTTTTAGATTTGATTTGCCTTCTGGTTACAAGCCTGCACCTCTAGACTTGAGTAGTGTTTTACTCAGTCCAACTCTTGAGAAAGTGGTGGATTTGTTAGCAGAAAATGATCACCTCGTATGGGCCAAGGAGCATATCAAGCATGGATGGACTTATGGAACTCAGCAGGTAACATGTTGGTCAAAAGTCTCAGTTTTTGTTTAGAAAATGTTTTGATCATGTTTTTTGTTCATCTCTCAATTGTGTTCCAACTTACAATATAACATACTGACATAATAAACTGAAACAGCTCTATTTTTCTGCTGTACTGCTTGTAGGATGTAAAAGCCAAGCGAAGCCCATACCTTGTTCCCTACAGCCTGCTTGATGAGAGAAGGAGGAGAGTGGGCAGAGAGGGAGTCAGAGATGCCATCTGCACCATGCTGGTTTATGGCTACAGCCTAGAGTCCTTTCACCAGGAGTGGAGTATGTGCATTTATATATTTCCCAATACTGTTATCAGCTATTACTGAAGTTCACTACAGTTCATGGGATTATTGTTTTTGTAGTATGTCTTAAATCATAGTTTCACATACAGTGGTCTAGTACAGGTGAGGAATTCAAGACAAATAAACTGCAGATTTATCTGATTTATTTTGTTTTTTCTTCCTGGTTTTGCAGCTTCATTATCAACTCCATGTCTCCTCTCTGCTGAGAAATGCCGGGTGTTCAGACCAGATAAGTCATATGCTGTGACTGAGGGGAAGTGGTACTTTGAATTTGAAATACTGACTGCTGGGAATATGACAGTCGGCTGGGCCAGGCCCGGCTGTAGTCCAGATAGAGAGCTTGGCTCAGATGACCAAGCTTTTGTGTTCAGTGGATATGAGGTAAGCTCTTGTCAGTATCTTGATGATGATTTTATTACCTGATATTAAAACTCAAATTATAAAATTAATTTAGTAAAACAATTTAGTTTATCAGTGTTTGAGCGAAACTGCGTATGTTTTTTCTGATTAGGCTCAGTGGTATCACCAGGGCGGGGAACCACTTGGATATGCTTGGAAGAAAGGTGATGTAGTGGGCTGCATGGTTGACATGTCTGAACAGACCATGAAGGTCACTCTCAATGGAGATCTGTTGTTTAACGAAAAGGGATCAGAACTGATTGCTAAAGACTTTGTCATCAATGACGGTTTGTTTAAGTTATTAATTACTTTACTACATGTTACTTCACTTTTTTTACTCTATGGCCAATGCTTTTGTCTATCTTTCCTTCAACTAATTTTGTCATCTAAACACTGAATTCTTTTTAGCTATGGTGATTTTGGTTAAAAGCTTTTTTTTGTATATTTTTCAGGCTTGTTACCAGTTGTCGGACTTGGAGTAAACCAGATGGGGAGACTTAACCTCGGCTCTCATCCTGACTCGTTGCAGTATTTTTCTGTGTGTGGATTGCAGGAGGGCTACAAGCCTTTTGCCATCCACACATCTAAAGACCACACGTTATGGATGAGTTGTTGGCAGCCCCAGTATACGTCCATAAGGCCTGATGACCCTAATTTACTTGTTAGTTTGAATTATTATTAGTATTGATTAAACATAAAATATGGTATATTGTAGATTATTTTGTTTATTTATTTATGTTGTAGGTTACTAGAATCAGTAACATAAAGGATTCTTTGACCAGCTTAAGGGTCTGTCAGCGGCCATTTTCCCATCAGAGTGGAAGCAAAGAGGTGTGTTTTTATCGTCTAAACATGTCAGTTGAATGTGCCTCAGTCCTCATCAATCCAGTGGGAACAATGCTTCCAGTAGCCTCCAGCTTGTCACCAGGTATGTGCTGAATTCTAATCAAGATATTGTGCCAGAATTATTTAAAGAATTCAAATAAATTAATAGAAAATGTCAACTTTATACATAGAGTGATGATAAATAGTGAACAGTGAGTAAATAATGTGCCTGAGATATTGAAAAAGTTAGAGATTTATTTCTGGGTAATTGATAAATGAGTGACTTAACTTTGAACAACTCCCATGGGCTATGCTCTAATTAATTCTTGTCATCCTTTTAGTGAGAAAAGAGCAGGAGGAGGTGGACTCAGACTTCGAAGTGCTAATGAAGTCAGCCCACAGCTTTGCCGGTTCAAGAGATGAGCTCAATCAACATAAGGATCACAGCCAGGACAAAACATCAAAACTCAAACAACGGTATTGTAACATAAAAATGCTGAAATATCCTGTACATATTTTAACATTTTGTCTTAAGCCTCTTTATGTTTTCATTTAAGGTTCATGTTGAAGAGGACAAAGCCAGGCCTGGTCAGCAGTAGTTCATCAGCCCGACTTTTAGAAGATGTTGTAGCTGACAAAGACAACAATAACCATCTGATCCAGAGCTCTAAAGTAAAACCCTGAACACATTTTAATGTTTTTTAGATACCAATCCAATCTAACATTTTTTTTTTCAGTATTACTATTCAGTGCGTGTCCTGCCCGGCCAAGAGCCCTTCAATGTGTGGGTTGGTTGGGTGACGTCTGACTTTCATCAAAGAGGTCCTATGTTTGATATTGACAAAGTGAACACAGTTACCGTAACTCTTGGTGATGATACTGGAAAAGTTCAGGAAAGGTTTGTGAACCACTGTATATTGTTCAAATGAATAATGTGATTTTGTTTATCTTAAATAAATGTATTTTTTTAGTGTGAAAAGAAATAACTGTTACATGGTATGTGCTGGAGAGGCCACGGGTCTGTCTCAGAGTCGAAGAAGCACAGGTTTGGAAATTGGCTGTTTAATTGATACTTCGACTGGACTTCTCACATTTACATCAAGTGGAGTGGAGATGGCAACCTTCTATAAGGTCTGTTTTGATCTATTTGCCTGATTATTGTTTATGTATAATGTCAATTAATAATATATTTCTCAACATAAAACCAGGTCGAGGCTAGTACAAAGTTGTTTCCTGCTGTATTTGTCAAGCCAACAACAAGCAACATGTTTCAATTTGAACTAGGGAAGGTTAAGGTAATGTTATTTTATTATTTGTCAAAAGAACCTTTTTTTAAATGTAATATTGCCTCTACATTAAAAATGCATTACACACTGCATATGTTTTCAGAATGTGATGCCCTTATCAGCAGGATTGTTTCGCAGCCTGAGGAGGGACACCAGTCCTCAGTGCCCTCAGAGGCTACAAGTCCAACAACTTTGCCAAGTTTCCTGGAGCCGTATTCCTGATAATGCATTAAAAGTGTTCGTAGAGCAGACAGAAAATTGCCATGGTTGGGCATTACAATGCACAGAGCCCTCTCAGATAATGTCTCTTCAGATTCCAGATGAAAACAGGTAACATATGTAGTTGGAAATAATTATATAGTACAGTATATTTAATTTTGTGTGTTAGGCATAAACAAGTGTATTTTTTATTGTTACAGATGCATTGATATTTTGGAGTTGTCAGAACATGATGACCTGCTGACCTTTCACTACCACACCCTCCTGCTCTACTCGTCTTTATGTGCTCTTGGAAACACCAGGATTTGCCATGCCCTTTGTAGCCAAATAGACCAGTCCCAAATGTTTCATGCTATACAGAATCCCCACCTCTCTGGCCCGCTACGCTCTGCATTTTACCAGTTGCTTATTCAGGTATTTACTGTTATGTAGTCAAATGTAATATGTATTATAAATATACATTTTCAGATTTAAAATATTAATATATATTTATTTTTTATATTTTAGGTCCATCTTAGTTGTCACAGCACAGCATGTCTCATGATGAACCATGAATACATTGTTCCAATGATGGACCAGACCAAAGCCATTTCTCTTAGTCCTAGCCCTGTCAAGAGCTGCTTTATTCCAAGAACACAGGCCTTTACCCTTAAACCACAGATGTGTTTTTCTACTCCATGTTTTGTTAGTTATGATGAAAAGAGTGATAATAGTGGAGTTGCAAAAGTCTCTATTGACTCTCCTGAAATTCCTTTAGATACACTGAAGGAGCTAACAGTAGAGATGCTCACTTCTGCCGTGAGAGTCGTGGGTCTGGCTCTGAGGGATCCTGCAGGGGGCAACGTGGAGCTATTGCTGGTCCCACTAATTAGACTGTTTTATATCCTGCTTGTGATGGGTGTATTTGAGGATGCTGACTTGAAGAGAGTTCTAGCTCTCTTACTACCACAGGCATTTTTTGATGAAATGGAGCCCCTAAAGGGACAAACAGAAAAAAACTGTATTGGCAAGAAAGAATGGATATTGGAAAATGACCAAAACAATTCGTTAGGATTGCTTGAAATGAAACTTCCTGAAGCTGTAAAACTTGAGGTAAACTATAGAGATTTGTTCATGTTTCTTTCCAGATTTCTCATAAATAACTTTTCTTTTTTCAGCTTTGCCAAGTGCTATCTTTTCTCTGTGATTGTCAAGTGCGACACAGGGTGGAAGCAATAGTGGGTTTTTCAGATGGCTTTGTGGAGCAGCTGCAAGACAACCAAAGATTTCGCTACAATGAAGTCATGCAGGCTCTAAACATGTCTGCAGCACTGACAGCCCGCAAAACCAAGGAGTTTCGGTCACCTCCACAAGAGCAGGTTAATGTTTAAAAGAATAATAAGTCAAATTCAACAGTTGAATGCAGCATGAATTCATGAAATGCTATATGTATATGTCTAGGATTAAGATAATTCATCATGTGTTTTCAGATCAATATGCTTCTAAGCTTCAGAGAAGAGGAAGAGGAATGTGAGAGCTGCCCGTGTCCAGATGAAATTCGGCAGCCCCTGCAAGACTTCCATCACCTCCTAAAACAACACTGTGGTTAGAACACACTGTCTTACTCATTTATTAGCCAGACCAAGAAAAATATAAAAAGTGCTATTTGATTTTCACTGAAAATGTCATATTTCACAGGCCCTGATTCAGACAGAGGCTTTGAGGAGGAGGAAGATGTGGAGATATCAATGAAAGATAAACTTAGTAGATTGATATTTTGTGTAAGAGGAGCGAGAAAAACATCTGTGGAAGAAGAGGACTGTAGTGCCCACAGCCCTTGTATGAGTCTGTCATATATATACATACAGTATATCTGTCATATAATTGAATCATTTATTTAAAGTAATTTCACTGGATTTATTTTTATTTGTTCTGTTGTTATTTGCAGTGACCCTTGTAAAGTTGATATCCGAGACAATGGTGCGCTGGGCTGAAGAAGTTAATATAGCAGCTCCTGATTTGATTAGGGCCATTTTCTCCTTGTTGTACCGACAGTATCAAAGTCTCGGTGGCCAAATGGGAGCACCCCTTTACAAAGCATACACAATAAACCAAGCTTCAGTGGACGACACCACAGCTCTCCTTACCTCTCTGTGTCAAATCCGAGCTCTTCTCAGCGTTCGCATGGGCAAACAGGAAGAACAATTGATGATTGATAGACTGGGGTAGGTTTAGTAGTGTTATTATGTTGGTAGCTTTCTCCCTCAACTCTGTAATTTTACATTTTACAGAGACATCATAAACAACAAAGTTTTCTACCAACATCCAAACTTGATGAGGACATTGGGTATGCATAAAACTGTCATGGAAGTAATGGTCAATGTTCTGGGAGAAGGTAAAACAAAGGTGAAAACATAAAAGATATATAGTAGAAAAATAAAGATACAGATAAAGATGTATATTAGATTTATGTACTTTATCTCAAATCTGTTCCTTTAGGAGATCATGTTTCCCAAGATGGTGGCCAGCTGTTGCCGTTTCCTTTGTTACTTTTGTCGCATTAGCCGCCAGAATCAAGGAGCATTGTTCAGCAACCTCAGTTACCTGCTTGAACACAGCAGAGTTGGACTAGGTAAATCTAAATGCTGCTGCTATTCACTATGCAGCTGAAAGGAATGTTGCATTAAGGATTTGTGTTCCTATTTAACATTGCTCATACCTTGCACTTATAGGACACAAATTCTTGTTCTCTTTTAGCTTCACCATCAATGCGCGGCGCCACTCCTTTGGATGTAGCTGCAGCCTCTGTAATGGACAACTATGAACTAGCCTTAGCACTACATGAAAATGAACTACAAAAAGTAATTATTATTAAAAATATTGTGTGTTTTCATATACAGTATACATACGTCCTGGGTAGTTACAATGGAATTACACTGTAAATAAATAAGAAACAAAACATCACTAATATGAAGGATCAATGTGGATCAGCCTGTAATCTAAGTGTTGTGCTACCATACATTGTGCTCCATGCTGAACTGAAATAGTTATTACTGTTCAGGTGGTTAAGTATCTTGCAAACTGTGGTGTCCAAAGCTGCACAATGCTTGTTACAAAAGGATATCCCGACATTGGATGGAACCCTGTGGAGGGAGAGCGTTACTTGGATTTTCTGCGGTTTGCTGTATTCTGTAATGGTATTTATTACAGTTCATTTATTGTACCCTAATGTTACTAATTTATAATATTGATTTATTTGGTTTGTTATGGTGAGCATGTAATCTTAAATATACGTGATTTGTTTATTTTTTTGTGCATCATCAACAGGTGAAAGCGTGGAGGAGAATGCTTACATTGTCTTAAGGCTGCTAATACATCAGCCAGAATGTTTTGGGCCTGCTCTGCGTGGTGAGGGAGGAAATGGCCTTTTAGCAGCTATGGAGGAAGCCATCAGGATATCTGAAGATGTGTCCATGGATGGACCCTATACAACAAACCAGTCCAACAAAACACTGTCAGTTGTTGTTAAAAAGACTGGAAAATTTTGTTCTGTATATATTATTATTATTATTATACAATTTAGCATACTTACTTTTGACAGTGATATGCAGGACACAGATGATGACCTCATTCACATGGGGCACGCCATTTTGACCTTCTACTCAGCCCTCATAGATCTCCTGGGTCGATGTGCTCCTGAGATGCATGTAAGTGGTTATGAAAGTGCATGAATTCCAATACTACTAAATATGGGATATTGTTTAAAACATTACACAATCTTTTTGTTTGAAGCTTATCCAAGCAGGCAAAGGAGAAGCTATCCGTATCCGGGCAATTTTAAGATCACTGATTCCTGTTCAGGACCTTGAGGGTGTTATCAGTATAGCCTTTAAAATTCCTTCAATATCTAAAGGTCATATTTGTCATATTAAGTTTATAATATATTTTTGTCACGTTAGTATCACATAAAAAGACCATATCTCCTCTTTGTTTTGCAGATGGTGAGGTGGATGAGCCTGACTTGTCTGCAGTGTTTTGTCCTGACCACAAAGCGTCTATGGTTCTGTTCTTGGACCGTGTTTATGGAGTTGAGAGTCAAAGTTTTCTCCTGCGCTTGTTAGAGTCTGGGTTTCTCCCTGATCTACAGGCTGCTGTTTCCCTCGACACAGTGAGTCTTCTCAGTGTGAATTTAGTGGATGTCTTTTAGCTTTGTTCATCACTTATTCATTGTCTTGTGTATTGTTTATTATTTTACAGAATGACTTTGGATCAACAGACATGGCCCTTGCACTCAACAGATACATATCTACAGCTGTGCTTCCTTTACTTACAAAATGTGCAGCTCTCTTTTGTAATTTAGAGGACCACACCCCACTTGTAAATTCTTTTATTCAAGCTCTCTACTGCTTTTCTAAGGCTACAAGTTTGACCAGAGCTCAGAGAGATACTATTGAAGGATGTTTATTGGCTGTATGCAGGTAAGGGATTTTTAAGTTGCCTTTTCACACTTTTTTCAACTTAAACCTAGTTCATTAATAAGAAAGAAAGATAAAAAGTGATTAGGCATGACATTTACTAGCAACTAATGTTCTTATTTTAATTTGTTGTTATTTTCAATTGTTGACACCTTTGTATTGGTTTGTTTCCAGTATGCTCACTCCGGCTATGATGCAGCCACTTCTACAGCAGCTCATTATTGACATCCCCCATCTTACAGAACACAGCAAGCTAGAACTAAAGGTGATAGTGTATTTTCCCAGATAAATCATAATTTGATTGATGCGTTTTTGTTAACCACTCATATGTTGTTATTCTAGTTGCTGACCAGTCATTATGAACAACAGTGGAAGTATTACTTACAGGCAGGTGGACTCGTGAAAGGCCTGTGTTCTGAAGAGGAGGTCCACCTCTCCAGAAAGTTGTTCTGGGCAGTTTTTGACTCATTGGAGAAGAAGGTACCTATAATGTTGCTTTTTGGTAATACATAGGTTTAAAATAAATCCATCTTTTTTATATAGTCTAACCCTCCTTTCTAATCTGCAGTCTTATGAAGCACAGTTGTATACACTGGGTGCTCAGTGTCTTGCTACAGTTGCTAAGAGCTTGCCTCCAGACTACATGAATCCCAGCTGTCTGTCCCGGATCGACAGGAAAGCTGCTATGGATACAGATGAAAACTTTAACCCACAGTCCATAGACACATCCAAGTAAGTCACTACCCAAATCTATTTTATAAATGGTTACTTTAACACTAATTACAATGTATTTATCTGTACTAGTGTGTTAGTGCCGGAGCGTCTTGACTGTGTTTTGAACAAGTATGCAGAGCATACACATGAGAAGTGGTCGCTAGAGAAGGTAACAGAGGCCTTTCCTTCTGAATCTTTTTTTCATCTGTTTAAATGTTTGAAAGGTTGTTCTTGTTGTTGTTTTGATGTTTAAATACAATGTTAATGTCTGTTTTCTTTTAGTTTGCTGCTGGCTGGGTGCATGGGGAGCAGTTATGTGAAAATACCAAGGTTCATCCTCAGTTAAAACCATTTAGAGCTCTTGCTGAAAAGGTAAATGAAACTACTACTACTAAGTTTAAAAAAAAAATCCTTAAGGTTGCAGGCTATTTGGAAAAAGTGCGACCGAAAGAATTTTTGACAAATGTCAGACATGTACTCATGTCTTACCTTCCAGGACAAAGAAGCATACCGTTGCTCTGTAAAAGAGACAATAAAGATGATGTTGGCTTTTGGCTGGACCATAGACAGAACTAAAGAAGGAGATGTACTTGGAATGCGAACATGTACTCGTAGGATCTCTCAGTCTCAGGTAGGGGCACACTACTTGGTACTGTCCCATACGTTTGGATTTGCTAAACAGTATGTCATAACATAGTTGTGCTTTTGTGCTTTTGTGCTTTTGAGCTCTCTTTTGAAGGTGCATCAACCTTCAGCCCAAAACCAATGGATATGAGTAACATCACCTTGTCTTGGGACCAATGTGTAAGTTTAAGAACTATTATAAATGTTGGCTTTGTGAACCCATTATTTTTTGTTGCATTAATTTATTTTTCATAATTTGGCTATATTCTATCAAATGCTAATGCTGTAATATTTTTAAAAGGCAATGGCAGAACAGCTGGCTGAAAACGTCTACAACGCCTGGGCCAAAAAAAAGAAACTGCAGCCTCAAAGCAAAGGTTCAAGCAGAATCCTTATTCACCTTTACATTTTTATTATTTATTTATTATTATTTTTTAATGTATATTTGGGTCTGTCATTGTTGTTTTACTGGAGGTTGTCCGTACAACATCTTGACGACCAAAGAGAAGACCAGATTTCGAGAAAGAGCTCAAGATGTCCTCAAGTTTTTGCTTCTCAATGGTTACTCTGTGTGGAGGTTGATATACTGTAGTTTGAGATAGGGCTGCACAATATATTATAATTTCTGCTGTCGCAATATCCATATTGCAAGAATCTGCAATATATAACAAATATTACTTGGTCTTAAATCTGACACAGTTTAAAACATTTTTCCATTGGAGCTGAGAATAAAAATGTATTGAAAGTCTACTATAAGAGATGTCTTTATATGAATCCTAATTTGGCTTTGTTTCCCATTTAGTCTTTCAGCAGAATAAAATTAAGGTCTAAATTGTGCAATATCATAATCATAGTTATCAAAATCCCCTGGTCAGTTTTTGATTAAACAATGTGATAAGCTTTTTTTGGGATGTTATTACAAAATATTTTACTTTACTTTTTAGAGAGAAAAGGACACAAGACACAAATGTTCCAGCTACACCCAACTGCTTTGGATACACTCTCCTTCAGCATTTTCTCAATCTCATAGATGTAGCTCAGGAGCACATTTTGGAAATGGGTAACATTCATTGTGTTGAAGCTGTTTTATTTTTTACTGAAGTTATTGTTTTATTCTTTGGTAAATATTTATATTTATAAATACTTACTTTTCTTTTCAGAGGTACTACACGTGAGGGGGCAGGCGACAAAAGGAGACAAAGTTGCACATCTTCAAACAATACATTTTTTCCCTAAGGTTAAATCTCTTGTACAGTGTTGTGTCATATGATTTAGTTATTCAGTTTTGTACACATATCATCCTTCCTTCATTTATCATCATCATCAATTATTACATCAATCCCTAGTAGAATACTAGTGCTTGTGCATTTACCATTTTGTAAATTTACGTGGGAGTACAAATTGTCAGTGGGACATTAATTAAACTTCCCACGCATTTAGGTTGTCCATAAAATCTGCAAATGTAGCCAGATTATTCCTTATTCCTTATCTTGAAGTTTTGTGTTGTATTCTTTTCAAAAGGTTGTTCTTCCTCTTTTGGAAGAATATGTAAAGGAACATCGTTATTATTTCATCTCAAACTCTCTCTGCTCCATAAGTAAAAACTACGCGTCAACAAAGGAAAAGGAGATAGTTGCAAGGTATTAATCACAACCGGTTACTGTTTTCTTTTTGTCTTTTATAAAAATCTAAAATATATCTTTTTTTTTAACATATAGCATTTTTTGTAAGCTTGCAGCTATGACAAGACACAGAATCTCACTCTTTGGTAAGATTTTTTTTTTTTACATGTAATTGTATGTATTTTTTTAATGAAATAATATTTTTATGTATGTGTTTCTAGGAAATGAAGCTTCATCATTCATAAGCTGCCTCCAGGTTCTAGCCCGGTCTCTGGATGTGAGGTAACTTGTCACATTTTGATACATATTTCTGCCCTCTGCTGGCTGATACTGTATTATCACATGTCAAAGAGATGATTCTTGTCTTGGCAAATTGAAAAACCTGCCAGATTTCTTAGTTATAATTGACTTCTGTATTTTTATATGCTTACTTTACTATTAAGAAGAAGAAGGCAAACACGAATACTGAATAACTTATCTCCCTTGTCTCCAGCACACTGATGTATTCAGCCACAGACTTTATCCAAGGATCTCTTCATTCATTCTTGGAGGCAGCTGCAGCTGATCTGGAGATGACAGTGGAGAACCTTCCTGTGACCTTGGCTCCATTCACTCAGAACAGGAGTCAGCAGGCACTTCTCCATCAGGCCACTTCAATCCTTCTTCCTACTCTCACTTCCCTCTTTAAGCATCTTGGCAACAAACATGTTTGCTCTGACATACTAGGTATCTCAAGTGAGATGAAACTAATGATAAATAACTATAAACTAACCTCTATACTAACATTATAAATGTAAAATATAAATATCACCAGTAATTTTGTCACACCCATAAAAAATATTGCGCTATTCTGTCTGTAGCTCTTAGCTCTCCATCTTCAGGACAGTTTTCATTACTTGTCCTGTCATACCAACATTCACATTTATACTGTCTTTTATGGTATAAAAAATTTAGATCTCATTTTTCTACAATTGTGCAATTGTTTAATGTATTCTTTTGTCCTTGTGTTTGTAGTGGGAAATGTCCAAGTATCCTGTTACAGGATTCTCAACTGTCTTTACTCTCTTGGTACCAACAGCAGCATTCATAAAGAAGGGTATTTTATATATTATTTTAAATTTTAACAAAACACTTTAGACATACGCAATGATCTCATATGTAATATTTATTCTCATTTAGGCCAAGATCATCATTTGGTCCATGCTTAGCTGCCCTCTCTGAGGCCTTTCCAGTGTGCTTTCTGGAGCCTGAACTAAACCAAAACAACTCATTTTCTATCTACAACGCCGTGGGTGTTACTGAGATACAAGGTTCAACATTATCTCACATTTACTACATTATTACTATTTAACCTAAACTGACTTTGCCTTTATTCTCTTTGTTTTTTCAGACCTAGGGCTGCCTGAACAGGTTAAAGATGCTTGTCCTCATCTTCCTACTCTACAGCAGGCGCTGGGAGAAGTACAGAACGTGGTGCGAGCCGGGGCTGCAGCTCGGCAGGCTCACTACATCCATGTCACTGAGGTCCTCCTTCCCATGTTGTGTAGTTACATGTCTCGCTGGTGGCCCTTTGGCCCCGAGGGCCAGCCAAACATGCCAGTCTGTACCTCGGTCACCCTCCAGCATGTCACTGACCTGCTTTCTCACATCCTTTGCATTATCTACAATCATGTGGGTGACTGCCAGGGAGACTGGATGAAACAGATGGCAGGTATTGATGATTTCTGTGGTCAGTTACCTGTTTAACAATTACCAACTTCTTAAATAATATACAATGTTCTTAATTCTACTACAACAGATTGTATTATTATCTTAGTTTTTTCACAGCCACTTATATGCAAAACTAGCACCTGGCTTTTAAAGAACAACTTTCTTCCATTGATGGAGAAGTTAAGGAA
>JAVQJW010245593.1:0-11132 GCA_036025195.1 Hypseleotris klunzingeri
TCGGCAATTTCCATAACATTGACATATAAATCTTAAGTTTAAAGGAAGATGGTGAACAAAGAAGTGGAAAAAATCAGTACCCAAATCGCAATTAACAATACTGACCATCCATCAAACGATAATAAACTTTGAGACATGAGAAGCTGATCGCAAAATTGTGCAAAGGGATAAAAATAAAAATCCTCTGTGTGTTAGTGGTCAAAAGGGCACTGCAATGCGAGGTGAGTCTGGATAGTAAGGTGAAGGTCTTAACAAGTCATTTGAACCCACTTCAGAGAGGATGAGGTCAGACAAGATTGCTAGGTTGCTGTCAAGGAAGGTAACACCTGCATTTTTCCACCATGTGTGTATGTATTTCAATAGCTTTATGTTTATTTTCACAGAGAGAATAAAGACTATTGTAGGGAAAGCTGGCAAAGGTTTGGGCTGCTAGGTAATAGGGATGCCACACTACTCGTTACCAGGGTGGTGGTAAGCTGCCCTGGTGCACATTGAAGGAAGCGTGGCTGCCATTCTGCGACTACAACCCCTCCAACCACTACCAAACACCAATATAAAAGTGTCTTGCCCAGGGACACAACAACATTATACGCTCGGGCGGGGATTCGAACCGGCTACCCTCAAAAGCAGTGCGCAGCTTCCACCCCTAGGTATGTTTTAACACATGCTAGATTGTTCATTATCCAACATATTCTTGTGATTAAATTTCTTAGATTTGTTCAACTATCAACTAACTTTTGTATTTAGACCGGGGTTATTTGACCAGAGATTGGCTCAACTTTCGGCATTCACCCTACACCACCTAGACTTGGCTTGTATTGTATGTTTTTATGTTCCTAATGGCAAAGACTATATCTTTGCCATTGACTATAAATAATAGTCACATTATTTTGACTATAAATAATGTCAAAATATAAATAAAAGATGCTTCGAGCGCCAATCCAAGACATTTCATTGTTTCCTGATACAGCTTTTACAAAAACTGCCTACTTTTGCAGTCCTCACACACATATTAAACAAGATATTCTTCCAACCAAAGCCCAGACTAAAAAACATTGTAATTTGAAAAGCACTCATTTGGGGAGGAGGAAAAAAAGCAAAGAGCAGAAAACAGCCTACCTGGATTAGTTTTCAGTTGGAGAAAGTAACCGAGAAAAAGGCTTGGTGTAGCAGTGGCGCCTCCACAAAAACATGCCAGTAAAAGCTTTCGCCAAACCTAGAACTGCATCCAAATCCCGCAAACACAAAAACTCATCTGTCTGTCCAACTCTCAAATTCTCTCACCAACGGTTCAATACGGGCCAAACTAGGACTGCACAAAGGGCTCGGGGCAGGAATCTGTTGGACAGCAAGTGCAGATAGGAAATCCCTCAATAAACCGCACCAGCATGTCGATAAAATGTATAGCTCAGTGTGGAAAAAGAGATATAGGAAGTTATAGGGCAGAGTTTATCATCCGTACAGCAGCAGGATAGTTGGAATCAATAGCTTTCCGATAGCATGTTAGTGCAAGTGTTGACATTTAAGTATATAGTATCGATTGATAGAAAAAAAAAGAATTAATGTGTTTTTTTTTAAGACGAAATAGCAGTGGTTTTGAAATTGTGGTTTAGGTGGTATAGATATAGAGCTAAGTTTAGTTCTGAATTAAAACTGCTTAATACTTTCTGTTTTGGTTCTGGGTTGGTCATGATTGAGTCCTGGTTTAGTAGGCCTACTGGTTTAGATTCAGCTGGTTTAGACCATGGCTTGTCTTGAAGAAAATGTTTTCAAAGATCCGACTTAGTTTAGGGTTCAGTGGCAGAGTGGTTAGCAAGGTCCCGGGTTTGATTCCTGGACAGGGCAGTCAGGGTCTTTCTGTGTGGAGTTTGCATGTTGTCCCTGTGCACCCTGAAAAAGACATTCTTAATTTGAGTGGGACTATCGTGGTTAAATTAAAAAAACTGTTAGCACAATATTAAGTCATTAGTTGTTTGTTATGTTTCATGAAGGCCTTTAATATAAAAAAATTGACAATAAAGATATTATTTCTAAAGATATGCTTTATAAACATACACAATAACTCACGCTAGACTTCTTTATATATTATGCTAGCCTATTTACAATACACAACCTAGTAGAATTATGTGAAATTATTGTTTCCAGAAATTATAATTATAATTTAATAATTCATTTTTTGTTCTCTTTCTCTCCATTAATATCTGAATCTAACTCTAGATTTGCCAGTGTTCCTGATCTAACTTTTCACCTCCCTGCCACATTGTGCAATCACTAATGAACATCTAAAAATAAATTGGCCGCAGTTATGTCAATATCCAGTGTAATAATTGGAGGACAAGCCCCTTATTGAATTGTTCACAGACAGGATAAGAGATTGAGCAGATTGAAATTAACAACAAGATGAACAGTTGAAAGGAAAAAGTACTACTTACCTCCCAGGAAATGAAGATAATGTAAAAGGAGGTGTAACTGCTATTTAAAGGCTTCTTCTTTATCTTCTTCTTCTTAGGTTTGTTTGGTGATTGGCAATTTTTGAAGGTTTTTCATTAGCGTACATATTTTTAGTAGAGGAGAATAGTTAATCTCAGGGTTTGAATGTGATTGAAAGTACTTTGTCAGATGACTCTTCCTGCTCTCTGGTCCATCATTTCCTTACACATCTTTAGTTCTTTCAAATTAAGGCAAAAAGAGAACTTGAGCAATATTGTAAATAAGTAAATTAGCTTACTTGAGCAAAAATCTAACTTTTTAGTCTATTCAGAGGTCTAAACTGTCCCACAACAGAAGGCAAAAAATGTTGCAGATCACTAAACCAGGAATCACATCACATTAATACAAATTGTGGCTTTAGACATCTCTGCTCTGAACAGTCTCGACATCTTGAAAATTGTCTTTTCTCTAAGTTCTCTAATCCTCTAATTTAGTTCAGCAATAACTCACGGCACTACCCCTTAAAAGTTCTGTTAAAAAGTTTGCCTCAGAATCACAGTGCAATGTTACCTTCACTGTAACAAACTGAAGACTGAAGACAGGTCTTAAGGGCTCCCCTTTTATCCCCTTTGCCCCTCCCATTGGGTAATAACGTTTAACATAATCTCAATAAAGAATGTTATCATGCAAATAGTCAGAATGCAATCGTATTCTCTACCACATCAATAATAAAATAGGGACTCACAAAAACACAGGCTTAATGAATTATTATTACACATTGTATAATGCGTCTGTCACATGATCCGCACCATGGCGCGAACAGAGCCTATTTAAACAACCAGGAAGTATTGGCCCGGTTTGGCCGAGTCACACAGCAGCACAGGTGAGGAGAGTCAACAGAGAGAAAGGTAGGCTAAGCGCTAGTAGCATGTACACATGTATGAACGAGACACTAAAAAAACCCAAGTGTGCCCCCCTGGGCATATTACAAAAATGGGAGAATGGGGGTTAAGGCGTTAGTAGCGCGTCGTATTAAAAGGAATGGGGCGGCGGGTAGACGGGGGAAATGAGAGAGTAAATGAGCGCGCGTGTTTGGAATGTGCGCGGCCGCGTGTATTTTAATGAATGAACGCGCGCCGCTTCCTATAATAAAAGACAGACGAGCTCCGTCACTTGGCAGGGCACAGAAAACCAAAACCCAATAAACCTGAAATTATTTCCTAGATTTTTTTCTACAAGTTAATAGGAAAATAAAAATAAAAACCCCCACTGTTTGAAGCCCATACAACTTGAAATAGGCTATTAATGCTAGATCTAATGGAGTGAAGCTGGATATGAAGAGGTTTTGTTAGATGATACTCTAAGGGACACTTCTGAGGACCAACCATGAGCAACCATGTAATGTGTAGCTGTCATATACAGAGGCATCTTTATAAACTATAAAATCAATCTTCAGCCCCAAAGTGCATGAAGCATTTAGTGTGAAATTAACTGCAGACTGCTGCTCCTGTAAGTAAAGTGATACGGCAGTAATTTGATAAAGGCTGTGGACAGTTATAAGGACATTTATCTGGTCTAATGCTGAGGCGTATAGTGCAACCAAAGAGGTCTGTGATGGTAAAATGCATTAGATGTATGGGATGTTTTTTGTGTGTCGTGTGTGTGTGCATGTCTGTTACCAACTTTACTTTTTGTTACCAACTAAAGTACTCATCAGCAACGACACAAAAGTATATTAGATTTCGGGACTGGTCCGGATCACTGCATCCAGGAATTCTTGTCTGGTGTTTGAGCGCATCTCCTCCCCTCATCCCTCCTGTCTGTAAAAAAGTCAATTCTTTGATATCATTTATTTGGATGAACAAACTATTTATTGTTATTGTGTGTCCTGGCCCATTTATTTACCCAGCTTATTTGTAAAACCATGATGTTGCTGTAGACCCTAGATAATCAATACCTTTCTTTCTTGTCTGTTTTAGAGATGCTACACAAAAAAATAAAACATAGCAGATTGGCCTAATGGAAGCAGTCAATAATGTATAATGTTGTCCTGTAAAGTAGTCTAGTAGTTTCATGTCTGCCACTTTTTCATGGTTGACGATACTTAAAGGATTATTCTCCTTAATCCTAATTTCATACAATATTGAACAGCCTGCTCACAAAGGCCACTCTTTTGTAGCTGACAAGGTTTTGGATCACAGTGGCTCAGGAGGTAAAGAGGATTGTCTAATAATATTACCTCTGCCAAGAAGCGGCAGCAGTGTGCGTGTCTAATAGCAACTTTTATGCAAAATTATAGAACGAAATGATGTGATTAGATTTTGCGACTGATCAGATCATCCAAAAAGTTTTTGAAGAATGAGGCTTGTGTGAACATCGAACACAAACGACATTGTTTTTATGCTTGATACAGTCACATTTAGACAAGTAACCATCAGACACTTTAATACATGTTCAGTACAATGTTTATTTAGTAAGCATGGTTTATATTATGAATACTTCCTTCAGGTCAAAGGCTATAGTATAGCTTTGCCACTCAAAGAAGGATTCATATCTATAGCAAGCCTGTGCATTTAGACATTGTTGTGGCAGCATATACTGTATGCTGTAATTGGCTACTTTCTGTTTAGGTTGCAGATACACATATTGCACTTATAGCTGTTTGTATGTCACTCTAATAGCCCAATTATGTGATGAAGTGGAACATATGTGAAAATATAATGACCCACACAAAAGCTTATAGACTGCAGTTGTTTTTTATCATACAGCTGTTACCAACAATGATGAAAATGGCACATTATGCAATTTAGAATCTGCGCACATCCTGTTTTTAGACCAAAATGTTTTTATTTCTATCTTTTTATTACATTGACGTATTTTACCCACTTTGAGTAAATATTTATCCTATCCTGACAATGGTCATCAGTGGTAAGGGCCTGCAAGTGGACAAATGAGCTGTTTGGCAGCAAAAGTGAAGCTGTTGTTTGCATGTAAACACACCTCCACTTGTGAACTTATGTTTCGACATTTCTAGAGCATAAAGCTGGGACACTAATTCATGTCTCTTCTGATATGATAAAAAACTAAATAAATTAAATATTTTGAAAGCTTTCTTAACCTATTACAGCATGTTTTTAAACCTGCTTAAAACATTTGCCAGTACAGATCGTTTGATTACAATCAACAATAAAGGAGCCTTGAACATAATAAAGACTACTTCTGAGTCACTTTGCAATATAACTCTACTATTAGCACACAAAGAGCCCAGGTTAGCATCAATGCTAATCATGACTAGCATTGGCATCACTAAAAATAACAAAAATCCATCAAGAATGACTTAAATATAATTCTTGTCTCATTCCCCTTTCTTTTGCAGATATTTGCTTCAGCTTTCTTACCCGCCATTGCACAACTAGTTAGCACCAGAGCTAATGTAGCCAGCAGAGCACTTCCTTATTCCAGAACACTTCCCTGATTAACACAGCAGGCTAAACCAATAACATATGAAGCTATCTTAATCAACTAAAAATAGGCCTCTCCAAGTGGTCTAATATTAGTTGATTTTTACGTAGGTCCCACAGAGTACCAAATTTAAAAATATTATAATTCTTTCAGTGTGACTTAATCTTCTGATGCACAGTAAATGCTATTTTAAGTCAATTTAAAGGTGCTCATTTTAAACATATTCTGTAATAACTTTACATTATCCATTGACTTTTACAACACATTTTTACACTGTATTGAAACATTTCCATGGGTTAATCTGGAGAAAAGTATTGAGGCCCACACATATTTAAACAAAGTCAGCTTTATTGACAAGTACAGTAGTGCTGATACAAGGCAGGAGCTGGGGGAAGCTCGAACAGTGCATAACTCAGGTACAAAACCATCATAGCGTAGTGTTCACTAAAGACTGGCAAACTTGTCTTTATTACCTTCAGTTGTCACGTTTAAAAGATGGAAGGAATAAAAATGTCAGATAAAAATGGAGTTGACTGAAGGCCCCCCTCCCCCGCAATTACATACTAACATGTAAACTTCTGTGGTTACTTCATATACAGTACAAAACATGCATCCCCAGTTATTTCACAACTATCAGTCTTACAATGTACAACTTATGCACAATCAGGGATGCAACAATACAACAAGCCTTAGGTTCAATACGCATTTTGGTTTCCTGGTTGTGATTTTTGGTTCTTCTTTTGTGACATTTTATTATTAGTAGGACTTGCATGTGAAGTTGTATAGAAGTTATAGATTAAAGGAATTAGTTTGATGTTTGGAACTAGTACTTGCCTGATAGTATTTTGTAAATGTTATGTAAATATAAATAATAAATATGCTGTTATTGTAGCTTGGCCAGCCATCCCGTAAACAAATGCAGAGATGATTTACAAACTACAAAAAAAAAAAGAAACTAAACATTGCATAAAGCCTAATTTAAAAACAGTTGTTGCTGCAGGTGTAATTAGTTTAATGTGGAAAGTATCAGTAACAGAAAAAATGTGAATAAATCTTAACTTCTGGTAAGGGGTTTCGTATTCCCTGAGAATGACATGACAAATGCATACATATACAGGTGAAAATAAAGGCAAATTTGAGATGACGAATCATAGCTTATGCAAAATCACATATTGAACCGTTAAGGCCGTTCCAGTCAGTTCAACTATTATTACATTGAAGATTGCTGCACCCCTTACACAAAATCATATTTAAACAAAATATAAAATTAATATTCCACAAACTGTACACACCATCCTTTTACGAGACTATTTCTAAACCACTGGAAACATCTTCATTTCAAGCTCCTTTAATTTATACATCAAATAGTACTCTCCTCTGCCTAGTGGGCCATCAAAACAGCCTGAGGTAAGCTTTAGCACGTGAGCTTCAGTTCAAGGGCTAAAAACAATTCAATAAAAAAAAAAAAAACGTGATCAAATATCTGAAATGCACCTATATTATCCACCATCATCACAAGACAAATTAAAATACTAAAAAAAACAAAAAAACAAATGTTCCTTCACAGCTCTTGTAAACATGTCTAGACAAAGTGCCACACTGGATCCTATCAGCTCCACTCACAGGCTTAAAACTCTATATATGTAGTGCAACATAACAAATGATTACAGTGACAAAAAAGGCAAAAAAGGCAAAAAAACAAAAAGGCAAGGAAAGGGTAAAATGACTTCCCAGAACCTGGCTACACGCACAGGGATGTTTTTATTAGCATAGCATCTGTCCCTGTGTTTTGGGGCTTTTGTCCACAATTTCTAGGCTAGGCTAAACATCGAAAGACCATTTTTTTGACTAAACACAGTAAAAAGATAATAAAACAAAAACAGTTGGGATTTGTCTGTGGTTAGGGTGACGACATTTTGCTGTCAGAAATGTGATTGTGAATTGAGAAAACATAAGATTTTGTAGCGTCGTAAAAATGAATGCATGCTTAGTTTGCATATTAAAACTGTTGTGTTGATTGATGACAAAGACGAAAATGACAAGAAAGATAGTCCTTGCATACTGGCAGCAGACCAGATGTGAAATAAAGTACTTTGGATAATAATGCATTCGTCTTATATAGTGCTTTTCTAGACACTCAAAGACACAATTTCATGCATTATTCATTCACTCCTCAGTCACACTCGGTGGTGGAAGGGTGGCTGCCATTCTGCGCTTATAGCCCACCCAGCCACCATACTCGCACTAACCAGGGCTTGACATGAACTCAATTCTCTGTGGCTAGGCCTTTTAAAAATATGTTAGCCAATTAGTGTTTTCACTAGCCAAACATTTTGCATGTCTTTTTGCATGTGAGTCATTTTAAGAATTGCATTTTGTAAAATGTATACTTTTAATAAATGACAACAAAGTAAGGGCGTACTTTAGTTCAGTTAAATTACAGTGTATACATGTAAATTCCAACTGGCCAAAGTGGCTAGTGAGAATAAAAGCGTCACTAGCCAGAACTGAAATCTTCCAGTGTTTGGCTAGTTGGCTGGTGTTAATGTCAAGCCCTGGCACATTCATACATGGGCAAATTGAATGAAGTGTCTTGCCCGTGGACACAGAGACAGTATGTGGTCAAGCGGGATTCGAACCGACGATCCTCTGGTTGCTAGTGAACTTTTACCTACAGCACCGATGTGGATGGATATTGAATTTGATGAATGACAGAAATAATGTGGAGATGTGTACAAATATTAGATATATTTGAAAGATCTTCTAAACAGAGGACAGACATATACATTTGTAAAAACACCCCAGTGCGTGTAGCTGGTCCCTCAGTGTTCCCGTTTCTGTTTGCGGGGCTTGTCCACCTCGTCGAACCCTGATCCGGACCTAGACTGCTGCATTTCTCGGAGCTGGGAGTGGGTCTTGGGCTGCTGCTTCTTCAGTTTCTCCAGGTGGATATCGATGGGGTCAAGGTCAGGTTCTGCGGCGGGCACAGGCAGGTATCCTTCGTCCCGGGGCAGACACATGCACCAGCCAGCACCAGCCAGGTCCAGCTCACTGTAGTCGAACTCAGACTTCTTCTTCTTGAAGTCCACCATGTCGGCCGACTGGCTCATGTCCACCAGGAGGTTCCAGAACACACAGCTCAGGATGATGCCCAGGAGCTGAAAGGATAAAGAGGATTTAGAAAAAAAAAACTAATTTGCGGTTGAATTTTCAATATGTAGGACTCACCCCAGCCCCACCCCTCAGGACAATTTTTTGCAACCTTTTTTTAAACTATTATTTTCTAATAGTGTATACATTGGGCCTTAACAAGTTCGATTTTTTCGTTTTTTCCCCAGGACCCCAAAAAACACCTTTTTGGAGCAAGCTTTAAATTGAATTTTGAGGGTCTCTATAATATAGTGCTACAGTTAAATACAGTGGCGTATGGTACATCAGGCCTGGTGGATTAAGTCATTTATATAATAGACATACATATAGAGTTAGTAAAAAGTAAAAATCACGTATCATATCACGATTTTATTAAGATCAAGATCATTTCAATTTTATCACGGTTTTAGTTGACTTTGTATTTATCATATAGAGAAGACTACTGCTACATAAAATCTTTTTAATGACAACTTGTACCTCTAATACAATGCTTACTATACCAATGAATAATACTATTGTTCCTTTATGAACTACACGAAGGTTGGTATTCTTACAGTAAAAAGGAGCAGCAATTCAACAGTCTTCTCAGACTAGCAGACAAGATGTTATAGTAGATTATAATGATTCAATCAACAAACAATATAAAAGAACTCTTATAAGCCTTGAGGCAGGTTCCTCCAGTTTATGACCAAGCTTTAGATTCACTGTACTTTCCCACGCATCCAGATCTTTTTGTCATCAACAGCCTTATTGGAAATGCAATGGATTACCGATACATAGCCACTAACTGAGTCATACATGTTCAAAACCAGTTCTATTAGGGAGTGATGCAACATTAAAAATAGCCATGTATGGGCTGTGGTTAAGCTCAGTTGGTAGAGCGTGCGGCCCATATTCAGAGCCTACAGTACTGGCATTGTGAGTTTGAGTCCGGCTCACGACAGTTTGCCGAATATCACTCCTCACTCTTCTACCTGATTTCCTGTCAATCTACTGTCCTAATAAAGCCAAAAAAGGCCATAAAAAATAAATAAAATTATATAGTACCACCCACAACCAACTAAATTAACTTGAGGAAAGTGAGTTTTATCAAGAAAGCCAAACATTCATATGATGTCCCAGTACATTCTAACCAAAAGCTGCTTGGAGGTTTTATTAACCCCAGGCTTGTTGATGTTAATTGGATTTTTGGGACTACTGGGAGTGAACAAATACAACAATATATCTTTTTTAGTAAAGTAATGGCCGTAATTACTTCTCTCACTGTGGTCTGACACTAGCTGAATAGCACACACAGAGCTACAAACTCATTTACCCCAACAAAGAAAAGAAGTCGTCTTAATTTCAGTCAATAATGCTAAGTACTTTGTATATGACTATGTATTAGCATAAACGCACATTTGGCGGATGAAGGCCATTACAATCTTAAGTAGTTAATTTACACAGGTTGCAGGTAAATAGCTAGCTTCATTTGCGTCTTAATGGATCATTATTTAAACTCTGACTTTTGCAGTGACAGATGCTTGGTAAGGTGGGTTGCCCGATAAGAGAATTTGATCCCCTTTTTATACTGCCCTTGTGTCCTTGGGCAAGATGTGTGTGTATGTTTCTGGGGGTGGTCTGTGAGGCTGTGTGTTGTATGGCTGCAATTAGTGACTGTGGAGAGGACTCAGTTGAAAAGGGCTTTGAGTGGCAAGAAAAAGGCTATATCTAATGCATTATAAGGCTAAAAACGTCAATATGTTGATACTTGTTACTTGAGATGCTAAAGTGGTCAGCTGACACCATGGCCCTTGTGTCCAGAGGTGTTCTAGACAGGTTTAGTTGAGGACTCTTGACTCACCTGTGGAAGCCCGATAGCACAGCACAGAGCGATAGTGATCCCAATGTTGTCACTCATCCACAGGTTAACGGCGTGGATACAGCCTCGCACATGGATCACCTCGTGTAGAGTTTCACGCTGATTAACACAAAAAACAGGAGTAAATAAAAATAAAGTTGAGATTTTAAATTCTGCCTAATGTAGTAAAAATGGGAAAGTTAAAATAAATGCATAAATATAGGATAAGGGTTATTTATTATCAAAAAGA
>JAVQJW010245602.1:0-12715 GCA_036025195.1 Hypseleotris klunzingeri
AATCATTAACAGAAAACAGAGGGCACAGCTCAGATTATCTGTGATTTAAACTGTTAGGCCAAAAACACCTGGTCACTTAAATCTTCAGAAAGAGAAAAATAGTAAAAACGAAAAAATGAGGTCCCTGTTGGGTTGTTAGAGATTATACAGATTCGTTTTATGATGATAAAATACTGCCCTTCTGTGTCTTGAACCAAAGACAATACAAATACATCTGTCTCACCAAAACAAACAAGAGAGAGAGAGAGAGACAGAGAGACAGAGACACAGAGAGACAGAGTTTTCTTATGTAAGTGTACCCCAAATGTGTAGGCAAAAATAGTCTCACTCTGAGGGGTCAAAAATAACAGTATACTATCAAAGGGGAATGCTTACAGCGAGGAAATGAGACAGGAAGGATAACAGTGGAAAGAACAGCTCATACTGGCTCATTTTAGGGTGTCTTGTGTAATCAGTCAAAAATAATCAGATTGGCTAAAAGTCTCAAAGGTGAATGACAAAGCATATATTTTACATGATTGTAATACTGTCACGTAGCTATAATTGTATGTTGTGAACTGACAAGATATGAGTTATAGTAAAGTATTTAAACAAAAAAGTATTCTCTAGACAAAATCTATTTTATCAGTGAAATATTTTACAAGGACAGTTAATGTATTCTCTTTTGGTAATTAGCGCCATGGCTTTCAGGTCAAATAAAATGAAGTAAAACAAAGTGCTGTCAAGTTAAAAATATCAAGTAGCCAATTTGAAGGACTTACCTGACAGGCACCAGCTTAAGTTGAATGTGAAGTTTGGCAGTAGCTCAGTAAAACCTGCTCAGTTTGCTCAGCTCAACAGATAGTAAAGGGTTGTATCTGCTGTGTACTGTTCAGCTAGTTTAACGCAATGATGCTCCTTGTGGTCTTGTAGCAGCACCCAGTTGGTAAAAAGAGGAAACGCTGTCAAAAACATGGGTTGGTCTAGATAAGATTTTTGGTCAACAACAACTACAGACAGCAGTGTCACAAAAACAAAGTAAATTTTAAATATGGGGACATAATGAAGTGAATACCAAACATAAACCTGAAGTACCAAAAAGCGCCAAAAAGATTTTTTTTAAAACGTGACGGACTGCACGAGCATGAGCCCACTGTGGTGTATTTAACAGTGTTGCCTTCAGGAGTTCAACGGAAAACACCGTAATTTAGGCCTATATACGGTCAAACAGTAAATTAGCTCGAATAAAATAAACTTAACATGATTAAATATAATACATGTGATCACTAACCAAAATCAAAAAAGTTCTTTGGCGCCTTACCAATTTTCACAATACAATTGTACCACATTTTTTGTTCCTTTATCAACTGTTTTCGATTTGTTTTTATTATACAATCAAAAAGGGGACACATTTAGTATTATATTAGACTACTAGTCTTTTTAGTTCTGATTTAACGCCTTTGCCTAAAATGTAATTTGGATTAAATTGTTTTCCGTTGAGAACCCGGAAGTTGTGTGTCACGTGGGTCCGGCGAATCCATGGTCCGGCGTGACATTCACCCCAACCGGTCGGCTGTCAGACGGGGTGTTGTGTAAATAGTTTAATAGCGAGGACATCGTGTCTAAAGAAGCGGTTGGAAAATGAGGGTCCTAAAAGCAAGCATCACCTTGGCAAATAATCATGTTTTATCTAACAGGACTGTCACTTTGAAAAAGGTATCTCGTTTTGCGCCCTAGGCATTAGTGTTACATGAACCATGCCTCAGTTTTTCTATTTCATCTACAATCGTAGGGGTTATTTTTTCCACAGATTCTCATCAACAACTGTCGGGCATGTTCCACTACGGTGTTTCCCAACGAGAGGATCCGAAACATTGGTATTTCAGCTCACATTGACTCAGGCAAGACCACCCTGACAGAGCGCGTCCTCTATTACACAGGCAGGATAGCAGAGATTCATGAGGTGAGGCTAATGCTGCTTTGGGGTTATCTGTGAGTGTGCAGTCGTTTTTAGTTGCTTGTTGTCTTTAGGTAAAAGGAAAAGATGGCGTTGGGGCTACCATGGACTCAATGGAGCTGGAGAGACAGAGGGGCATCACAATTCAGTCAGCTGCTACATACACCATGTGGAAAAATCACAATATCAACATCATTGACACACCAGGTACTTAATGCTTTACATTAACATCTATCTACATGGTAATACCTCTAATCAGACAGTGCTTCTATAACCTACACTCAATTTATTGTACGCTCAAAAACATGGTCTAAATTTGTCCTGACCGATTTCAAATGATCATTTATTCGGAGAAGCATGTTGCGTACACTGTACAAATAATGACACAAAGGTTATACTGTAGGTTGAATAAAAAGGTTAAACAAATTGTCAACAACTGGTGCAATAGATTTAAAGTTGACATCTTGTTTTTGTTTCAAGGTCATGTGGACTTCACTATTGAAGTGGAGAGAGCTCTGCGTGTGCTTGATGGAGCAGTGTTGGTTTTGTGCGCTGTCGGAGGAGTGCAGTGTCAGACCATGACGGTCAATAGACAAATGAAACGCTACAATGTCCCATTTCTCACATTTATTAACAAACTTGACCGCATGGGTTCCAACCCATATCGAGCTCTTCAACAAATGAGGTACGTCATACAGGGGTTGTATTGTTTAGATTACTTGTCATTTTTCACAATGTGCTCTGTGACATTTTATATTTTAATTTCTATTGTCATTTATGTTTTTCTTCTTGTTTTTCCAGAACAAAGCTGAACCACAATGCAGCATTTATTAACATACCCATTGGTCTTGAAGGAAACATGAAGGGCATTATAGACCTCATTGAGGAGCGGAGCATGTATTTTGATGGACCTTTTGGGTGTGCATTGAGTTCATTATTATTTTATATTGTGATATGACTCAAATGTCATGTTTACCATGCTTTTCTTTTGGTAGTCAAGATATCCGTTATGAGGAGATTCCTGCGGATTTTCGTGCTGAAGCTGCCGATCGGAGGCAGGAACTTGTAGAGTGTGTGGCTAATGCTGATGAAGTCTTGGGAGAAATGTTTCTAGAAGAACAAATACCTACCAATGATGACTTAAAGGTTTGTGTTGAGAAGTTGTGTGTATTATTTGCCTCAGGTCATTGTACATTTTTAATTTTCTGTGTATCATTGTAGTTTAATCATTATTGTACTGCACTATTGCTTTTTACACACATTTTGGTTGATTACAATTAACACTAATGATACTGTTGTTTAGGCTGCTGTCCGCCGAGCCACTGTACAGCGTCTTTTTACCCCAGTTTTAGTGGGGACAGCGCTGAAGAACAAGGGAGTACAGCCTCTATTAGATGCCGTTTTGGAGTATCTGCCCAATCCAACTGAAGTAAATAACTATGCAATTCATAATGATGAGTAAGTAAAGCATTGAAAGCTAAATTGTACTGTACCTCTAAAAGCACTACAATGCATAGTCTAGCAATATTGAACATGAGATTGATTTCCCCCCTTGTAGAGATACAAGTGAGACATCAAAAATTCTAATGGATCCTGCAAGGGATGCTGCTAACTCCTATGTGGGTCTGGCTTTCAAACTTGAGGTACTAGTTTATTAACAGTTGTTTTGCTACATTTAGACAACCGTTTCTCCCTTAATAATTTAGATATACTTAATGGTTTGTGCCATTGGTTGTTTTCCAGGCAGGACGGTTTGGCCAGCTGACATATGTGCGTGTGTATCAAGGTTGTTTGAAAAAAGGAGAATACATTTACAACACACGCACTGGCAAAAGAGTTAGAGTACAACGGTTAGTGCGACTCCATGCTGACCAGATGGAGGTGAGAACCAAACACTACAGTTGGTACCAAATGGGTGTTGCAGCTTTACAAATAGTGGTCTGCATTTTACAATAAGATGACAGTGTGAGTTCCTCTTTTGTGATTTGTCAACAGTGCATATAATACTTCAGTTTTCATCTGTGTCATCACTAAACCACACACAGTGTCTATTATGTTTACTATATAAATATGTTTTAACATTGTTTCTACATTTAAGTTACATTGTACTTATTTTTTCAATCCAGGATGTAGATGAGGTCTACGCAGGTGATATTTGTGCTTTGTTTGGAATTGACTGTGCAAGTGGTGACACTTTTACATCCAAGACAAGTGCAAACCTTTCTATGGTAAGCACTTTTTTGGTTCTTTGGTGTTGTTAAGAGAAGGACATCACTCAAGGAAACTGATTTATTTTTATTTACTCCAAACAGGAATCCATTCATGTCCCAGAACCTGTTATTTCCATGGCAATGAAGCCAGCCAATAAGGTATTACTCCGCACCCTACAACCGTCAAACCCATTGGTGCATAGAGATAACATGTTTACCTGTTCTTTATTTTATTTAAGAACGACCTGGATAAATTCTCCAAGGGCATCAACCGTTTCACCAGAGAAGATCCAACTTTTAGAGTGCATTTTGATACAGAGAGCAAAGAGACCATTATTTCAGGGATGGGAGAGCTGCATCTAGAAATCTACTCACAGGTTATCATAAGATATTCATTTAAATAAGTTATCCTGTAATAGCTTAGTAAAACGTTTTTGTTGTGTTTTTTCAGAGAATGGACAGGGAATACAACTGTCCATGTGTGATGGGAAAGCCCAAAGTAGCATTTAGAGAGACCATCACTAGCTCTGTCCCGTAAGTTCTTTTATTCTCACATTAATAATACACACAGGCAGGGCGATATGTACTGTTTTATTTGGACTTTAAACCGTATTACAGCTTACCACTTGGTTTAATGAAACAAAAATCAAAATCATCACATATTTAGTTTGTGTTTGGTCTTTTACATGCATGGCAGTATTGTTGCTTTTCCATATTTACCACCATACAATGCTGCAGTGGTGACCAGCTTACCCGCGCTTTCCAGCGAATAATTTCCTATAAAAGGGCCCAAACGTTTTTTTTTACTAAAACTTCCATACAAGAAATAAACAATTTATATTTAACAAGTTAGCCACTTAATTTGTTTGTATGATATTTTTTAGTAAGGTTGTAAATTAAGAAGTGAGGTATTGGTTACCTGGGACACCATCTCATGAAGTAGTATGAAATAGTCAAACCTCAACATATCATTCTCAGTGGCCTAATGGTGACAGACAAAAAATATCAGTTATCCGCTACTAGTCCATTCAAAAATGATTGTTATGCTGATTATGAAACATGAAAATACCAACAATCCTTTTATCAGACAAAGACTCGAAATCGATAAATTGTTTTAGGACATACCAGCTGTGTGACATTGCCGATCTGAGCCATATTGTACAGAGTATTTTCAGTGGACTCATTCTGCATGATGAAGCTGGAGGCCACTATCCCCAGGTGCCAGAGAGGCTTCATGTCTGGCTCTATGTGACCGTGGCTATCTAGTGATGAAAACAGACCAGACAGTGGATTAAAATAAACTATAAATAAATAGACCTATTCAGTATACAGTCTTAGTATTGTAAAATGTACTATTATTCATTAGGCATGCACTGATCCAGCTTTTTCAGTCCTGATACAAATCTTGATATTTGGGCAATGTGGAACGACCAATACCCAATATCCACCAATACAAATGTAAAAACTACAGGCATGGTCATTTCTTTCTTGACTTCTTGTTTAATCAGAAATAATATACCTAAAATCTAATATAACTAAGACCAGATGATGCTCGAATTATCGAACTTGACTTTACTTTGCCACATTATTCCTCTGAAATAGCTGAAGTATAATAAATAACACCGGTACAGGTATCAGTATTGGTGCATCTTTGTTACTCATACCAGGTAAGTCCTGTGCCGATAGCAGGGTCTGGTTTGTGTTGAGCGTTTCATACAAAGCTTCCTCATCTCTCGCTGTGTCAATTTTTTCAAGCTCTTCACACGACACACGAACTTCAGGCGTACGCTTTCCTTCTCCTTTTGTAAATAAAACTTCAGCAGAGCATCTGTGAGTGCTCTGAAAACATTGGACACGACAAAATAAAAGCTAGCTGATGAGCCACAAGTAAAGAAAAAAAAAGGCTTGGTCCACATTGTTAACATGGCAACAAATTAGTCAGCGTTGCACAGAAATAATAAACATACAGCCTAATGTATCATGCTGTTGTAAAATGTGACAAGATTGGTTTGACCGACTCTTTGTTGATTTAAAGATTAGCAGACACTCAATAAAATGTCAGCTGCTCCCTTTTAAACAAATTAAACAAAACTTAGCCTACATGGTTTATAACTCTGCTACAATCAGAATTCACATAATGTATTATACTTACTTTACTAATTATCTCGCAAACTGAGATCTCCAACTGATACCTTCTTCCAGAGTCGGCCACATCCTAAAATTCACATTGAAACATATTTAATCTTTGTTAAATTTGTTGTAAAACTTGAACTTCCCACCTCTGCGTTTCCACTGTGAACTTTCTCCAACATGAACACCTTGTATGGGGAGCCGTAGCGAGTATTGAGGTAGTGCTGCACTACTTTGGCTGCTCTTTGAGCCGGGTAATGGTTGGGGTTCAGCTCTCCAGTCTCCATCACAGCCTCCACTGTCTCCTCTATAGTGATCTGTTAAGAGAAAGCGTAATATTAAATTGGATAGATAGACTTTTTATTCCAAAGAGAATTCAGAAATCCTGGACTGCATTGGCACTGACAAAACAGAAGAAAGCAAATAACAAGCCTTCAGGTGGAAAGGACTTTGGCCATCATTAAGTAGGTGGAGTTATAGGTTTCAGTGATAAGACGCTACACCCAGACACTTAGAGAATATACAAAAAAGAAATGTAGAAAGACTTTGTAATCTTCACATACTTCACAACTGCTGCCTCCTGTATGATACTGGGATGAAAACCTTTCCTATCCAGTTGTCAGCGGCTTTTGCATGTGCAAACTGGCTTCTCACTTCCTAGTCCAAAAGCCCTGCCCATTTTTAAAGAGACATGCACTTTTCTGAACTGAAGTGCTGCTAATAAAAAAAACATGTGCTTACAGTTTTTACAGAAATGTCGTCAGTTAAGTAATACTATGAACTTGATATTGATGCCATTTATACACCGAATTCACTGCTCCTTAATGCCACTCACACTTATTAGTTAATTTAACAATAATCATTAGCAATGTAAAATAAAATAAAAAAATCCAATAGTTTAATGTACTGTAGCTATTTTGAATGGTGGTCAAGATGGTAGATTTTTATAAAGTGCTTGGGAAAACACTGTATATATTTAGATTGTGGTAAGTTTTTGTGTACTTTACTCTTTTCTTTACATTCACTGTAGATTTGACTTCACCCATAAAAAGCAGAGCGGTGGCTCAGGACAGTATGGTAAAGTTATTGGTGTCCTGGAACCTTTGGAGTCTGAGCATTTCACCAAAGTGGAGTTTGATGACCAGACCGTTGGGACAAATGTACCAAAACAGTTTGTACCTGCCGTGGAAAAGGTTGGTCCTGAATTTAAAATGTAAATCTAGTATAAGCAGTATTTCTACTTTATGGTTTAGCCTTGACAGTGGTACCCATGTCTTTCTGCAGGGTTTTAGGGATGCGTGTGAAAAGGGACCCCTGACTGGACATAAAATCTCAGGGATTAGATTTGTCTTGGAGGACGGAGCACATCACCTGGTGGACTCCAATGAGATATCCTTTATACGTGCAGGAGAAGGTGCTTTAAAACAAGGTAAAAGTCCAAAGTTATGACAAAATAAATTTCGGTTAGAGCTGTAAGTGTAAGTATTACTAATTTTAAAATGTCCACAGCGATGGAGAAGGCCAATGCGATCATCCTGGAGCCAATTATGGCGGTAGAGATCGTTGCACCACAAGAGTTTCAGGGAGCGGTCATCTCTGGAGTTAACCGCCGTCATGGAGTGATCACGGGCCAGGACGGGGCGGAGGGATACTTCACACTCTACGCTGATGCAAGTCCAGTTCAACTGAGGATTTCATCTTTACATGATGTGTATCTTACTGTTCATTTGTTTTCCCAGATTCCTCTAAATGACATGTTTGGTTATGCCACTGAACTTCGCTCCTGCACTGAAGTATGTTCAACAGTTTTTAAACCATGTACATCTATATTATGTTTATGTTTATTTTTATTCAACCTCGTCGTCCATTTTGCTTTTAGGGAAAAGGAGAGTACACAATGGAATACAGCCGATACCAGCCCTGTTTGCCAGCCACACAAGAGGAACTTATCCACAAATACCTAGAGGCTACAGGTCAGCTTCCTGCAAAAAAGAAGTGGAAGAGCTGAAAAAAGCCTTGTTGGTCAGACTTTATGGACTTTGACAAAACTTTCAGTCTGTTATACAATAATTTATTATCATAATTGCAGGAAGGCTGTACTGTATTTTGCTCTTTTTGTACATTGTTTTGATAATCAAAAATGACATCTTTAGTCCCTTAAAAGGTAAACAAAACACAGTTGTTACATTCAAACTGCATCCTCTTCTCTCTAACCACCTTAATACAGTATATGTAGTTGCATACAAAACTATAAAGCTTAGTCTTTTACTTGAGGTCAGATTGGCTTTTGTACTGTGTACAACATATTGTTTCTGAAATTATTAAACAAAATATGTCATTTTACCAAGAGATAGTATATTAACTCACAGCATTTGTGCTGCTCAAAACACTTCTACATTTGTAGATAAACATGCTCCTAAAGTGTGACCATCAAAGTCTGACCTTGGCTGTTGTCGGAGGAATGTTGCTGTCCGTTAGATTCTCATTAGGGTTTTCAGTAACACTGGCACTTCCAGTCGTCCATGTTAACATCACCAGAGCAATGGTGATCTGCAAACTCATACTGATTATTATTGTTTAGTAACTTTAGTTAAAGTAGTATAACAAAGGAAATAATGGCCCTTCCTCTTGTGTAGGGTTATGCAAGAGAAAATAGGAGGGATCGGAAAAAGAGGGAGACTGCATCCTGCTGTTGTTTTGGCACATTCTCTTATCTAACAAATCATAATATTTGGTTTGAATTGTTTCAGATTTTTGTTTAATATTTATATATTTTTAAACCTGAAAAAAACAGACTGATATGTGCAGCACTCTGCTGTACATTTTTGTAAGCTTACAAATATTACTCAAGAAACCATCTTTATACTCTATGATGGTGAAGAAGTCATTTATTGCCTTATATTACAATTTAACCATACATCATAATACAATAGTAATTACAGTGGCATTGCATTTGCCATTACATTTACAGCACGGTGCACAGCTCACTCATTTTACTTTTTTTCCGCTTCTTTGGTTTTCTTATAGGATTGTCAGTGTTAGTTTTTTTTCCCACTGTTGCATTCTGTGTGTTGTGGGGCATATTATCGATGAGCTCATACAGTGTAAAAATGCTAAAACAGATTTCATCATATGCTGTGTTGGTGCCACACTCAAACACACAGGCAAAGGCCACTGCGGGTGGAGCACCAGGAGATGGTGAAAGCTCCAAATAGGCCAGGTCTGAGTAGGCACTAGGGCCGTCATAAATCACCCATGGACCTTTCCAGCTGTCTGGATCTCGAGGGAACAGACTCAAGAAAACCCCTAGGTCCTTGCGGGCCGTAGTCCATGTTGGGTGACAGTACACTACCCAGGTGGGTGTCAGGAAATCAGAAGGGGTAGAAGATGTGGTAAAAAGTGAGTCTTCTAAAATTTCACTGGTAGTAGCTGAAATGTTTGTGTGATATGAAGAGGCATGAACAGGGCTCCAGTGCTTTAAGTTGTGAGTACGCAGGTTTAAGTAGTGATTTAGTGAATGACGGAGATGCAACGGGGCCGGGAATCCCACTACGCTGCCATGACAACCATTTCTAGGCTCCACCAGACGCTGCACCAACTGCCCTTCCTGAAACACTGCGCCATCATCCAGACTCACGGCTTGTACCCTGTAGCCGAGAGGACTGCGGGCATTACAGTACAGTATGTTTGTGCCTTCTTCTTCATCCACAGACACCACCTGACACTCCACACTCTCTGGTCCCGGCACAGCTTCCCCAAAGCGCCAGGTTCGCCCATGGGTGTCACTGTGAAAGCAGAAGGCATGAGGTGTTGTCTGGCAGAGTTTGCCAAAACACTCTTTGCATTCAATAAAGTAAGCATAGGCAGGAATCAGCAGGCGGCCGGACTTCAGTTGGATACCATGACCTGGGCCGAGAGCAAAAGTGGCCCATTCTGTAAAAACAAGAAGTATATGTTTTGGTTCATTTTACAACCCGATTATAAAAAGTGAGAAATTGTCAAATCTTTGCATGTCTCTTAAAAACATATTTATCTCACATGCATATGAGAAATGTTACCATTTAATGGCAGAAAATTACACACCGCTCAAAGTTTTAACAGCTCCTTTACCATTTTTTAAAAGTAAAACTTTCCAGTCTTTTGTTGCTTATGTGTTTGTTTTTAATAAATGTTAATACCTTTGTTTCAAAGCCTGACCCGTTTCTTATGTTGTATTGTGAATAAAATGGCATTTATGAGATTTTCTACTTAATACTCTTCTGTTTATATTGGTGGTTGAGGTAGTCCCTCTAACCTTTAATAGTTTCTCCAATCACTGTTTGCGTGAGGTCAGTCACTGGACTCCAGGTGTCGCCTTTGTCCGTGCTGAAGATGTAGCAGAGACGAGTCACATTTTTCCCAGTCACCAGTTGATAGGACTCTGATGTGTGTCCCAGGACAGCAATGAAAAACAGAAAGACTGTCCCAGTAAACTCATCGTGCACGGGACAAGGGTTCATAGACCTGTGTCCTGGTAGGAAGGCAGTTCCCAACACATGCATATCCTCCCACTGAAACAGAAATATGCAACAGTTTATGCAACAAAATAGAAGAGGACAGAACCGAGTAGCCAAACTTTGTTCACAAGTAAGAGTAATGTAGTGTCAATATAATGTAGAAGTTGTAAGTAGTCATCCTAATAATTACTTAAGAAAAAAAAGAAACTATTATATATTAGTCACAAAAGATTGTTTCACTTTCGTGTGAACTTATAGGATGTTCCTAAAATCCAATAAAACCTTGTTCTCCTTAAATATCATACTTTCGTGATATGCTGTTGCACCATTGTGACATGAACATTTTTATCTTTATATAATTTTTACCCAAAATTCAAAAATCCTTTTTGTGATTAGTATACATACTAAGTGTTGAATATCATCATAGCATTTAATTTAACACAGTCAATGAGACTCACAAATAATGTGAAAATTCTTAAACTGAGTAAATGTGCAAAAGATAAAGGCAAACCTCCACATAATTCCTGTAGAAGGTGCCTTTCCTCATGACGAGCAGGTGAGCCTGAGAGTCCGAGGGGCTGAGTCTCTCTTCACAGAAAGTCAGAAGTGTTTTAGTTCGGGGCAGATAAAGCAGCGCAGGGACCCTGTATGTCACTCCATTAGGCTCTTTTCGGAAAAGCACAGATCTGGCCGGATAATACGGTGACTTCATTGCATCAGATGTGTAAAATTTGTCTCCAGAAATTATGTTGGCAAGCTGTACAAGGAAAGAAATATAGACACAGATACACTAGGGACAAGAGATGGAAATTAGCCCTGGGCTACAATCTGAAAGCATATTTACATATTGTGTTCATTAACGTGTCTCTATTTAAAATAAATAAAACATTCACCAAGAAAACTAATCATGAAATTAACCAAAACTAAACATCTCTTGTTTATCAATGAAAAAATACACTTTAGATATCTAAATAGCCTATGTCCTCACCTTCTTGGGTAGTTCACTGGTTTAACTACTGTGATCAAATTCAAAATCATCTTCAGTGTTCGTTAAGACAAAGGAGGTTCTGCTGAGACCACAAACTGTCAGAACAGCTGCTGACAAGTTAACACAGCCAAGTGTTTTAGCAAATTCAGTCTCACACCAACATATTCTTCACTACAGCAATTTTTTGATTACCCTCAATAGAAATAACAGAGAAACAAGTTATAAGTACTTACATTAATGTTGTGAGAACTTCTGCAGCTTTGTCAGAATACACAGTAGGCTATGTGTCAGCATTTGAATGAGTTATTGTGTATGTGCGCTTTCTGAGTAACTCGTGTGTTTTGGGACAGGGTTTGAAAGCTGTGGCCTCCCCTCTGTAACCTCATTCAGTGGAGCAGAAGCATGCTGTTTACTGACCCATAAATGGCCACACTCATCAGATCTAGGCTTTGGATGATTCAGCGAAGAGCATCCTTTGTAGACAGAGAGGATAGCTGGGGACATGCTCAACAATGTTTTAATCATCTGACCCACTTGGTGCTTTTCTTCCATCTATTTTCTCTAGCCTAATTGAATAAAGCCCAACTTGCTTAGACTTCTATGAAGCACCCTATTGTTATATGGGATTCATCAACACAATGACAATATGCCACACACAGAAAGACACTATAAAGATGTATTCTGTAAGTTTCATAAAATAAGAAAATGTAACAAATAAAACATTTAAAAATGCTTTAACTTGACTGTATGACCCTGTTCTGTGTTCTATGGTGTAAAGTGTGTCGTCTGTAGAGGCCAGGGGACGGACTAAAGGATATCTCCTCTACTATTGGTCAAATTGGTATCCCACAAAGTCTGATTGATGTTGCTGTAGAGGCCTGGGAAATTATTTAAATATAAAAAGAAAGAGTATGACAGACTATTACTTCATAGAACAGGGTCAGATAAAGTTTTT
>JAVQJW010245683.1:0-11199 GCA_036025195.1 Hypseleotris klunzingeri
TAGGCCAGTTAGTTGCACCAATTTCCATAAACATTTATTCAATAGGGGCAATTTACCAATACATGCATGTTACTAAACAATGGGATGACTACAGGCACCTTGTTAGTACTTGTTGCTAGTATGTTTTTACTTATCAAATACTAGTAAAAATATGATTACACATTTTAAAGTTTTTTATGCTTGTGCTGAATTTGTTTCTTATATTTTTTATGTTTGTCTTGTTGCTCTCCTCCTTGCCTCAGTTTATTGGCTGGGGTTGATCTCGAGAGTATGCTGATGAGGCTACTTTCAGACTGCCCTCCATTATCAGTTTAGTTATGGTAGCTAAACCATCTTCTGGATTGCAAGAGATTAACACCACCACTATGTAGCTTCTCAATAGAAGTAAATTTACTGTCAAATGAACATCAGAATTAGGAAGGATATGGCAGTTGTTGGCACCAAACGGGCTGGTCTATGGCTTACATTTGGCAAAACCGTAAGGGGGTTACACAATTACAACTGCCACACATTACAAAGAAAAAAATCTGTGGTACCAATAAGTGTATTTCCAGGCTTTTCTACACAAGACATAATTTTTTCAATATTGTATTGACAGCAAGGCCTTGTCAGCACTCATTTGACAATTACATTTTTCTGTTGATTGGGCACTTCTCCTTTCGGCTAGAGCTAAATGCACGTTACATCATGAGTCTGGCCTAAAACATCAATAAATCATGCTATCCCATCGAGGCCAGGACGTAACCCATCCTCTGATGAATAATGAATGCTTCTGTGCAGTCATGAGCGTAATTCAATTCAAAACACAGTTAATCCCACAGTTGTTTAAAATGTCTCTTTTTCAGATAATCTTGCCCAGGGTCACACTGAAGCAGTATGTTGAAAAACTCAGCCGCATGCGAGACCACACTTTTAATAGTAAGAGTTCTTTCCAAAAGTAAGTGGTTGTGCTCCTGTTCATTCTCTTATTGATTTACTGTTACATAAAGTTCCTGCAGCTTACTTTTTACCCGCAGTAAGGCTATTTTTTCTCCTGCATTGGTCTGTTAACAAAATAACTTGAAAAAGAATCGATGTAAGAAGCTCAGGAGGTACAGAAAGTTGTAGATAGAGCAAATGCCTTGTCAGGGTCTGCTGTCTACACTACATGCAACAGCTTTATGATACACAGTAGCAATATATTAGTTATTATATTAAAGCACAAACACACAGAATTACAAAAGTGATCCAATGTTTATTCACCAGTAAAAACGGTATGACACATTTGTACAAAGATCTTGCTTTTTTTTGCAGATAACTTCAGAAAATATACAGTCCTTTCAAATTTAAAACCATTTTCCTTCAAAACTCTACAAAGAACAGTTCAGCCTTCATCTTGTGCAGCAGCCGGACCCAAACGGACCAAAAAACATCATGGCATCTCATCCCAAAAATGGTGCAAAGAACCCACAACACCAAATACTGTACAGCATTACAGAGGTGATGCAATGTTGTCCTGCAGATACTCATCTCTTTCACTGCTTATCAAAAGTGCATATTTGTTTTTAAAATTGATTTCTTTAACAGAACTTGAATTGAAATAATTTTGTATGTCTTGTTGTCTGCAGGAGACACTGTGCTTTTCATAAATGTCATTTAAACAAACCAGCAGAAGATTGTGGCCTATTGTTTGAAACATGCTTGTTGAAATACAAAGGGCTATGTGTGCAGTTGCATATGTGCATGGTTGTCAAATCCGCCAGTCACAAGCATGGACTGGGCCAAAGATTAAGCGCTGACCGCATGCCTGATTCTGCATGTACTGTTGTTAGGACCTGTGCGCTGGGGGCAGGTTAGTCAACATGATTTAACTGACCAGGTTTTCAGCTCAACTTTGTTCATTGCTTTGTGAGCATTATCAAAAGAATTGTAATTGTAATTATTTGTATTTTTAATACTTTAATGAAGTGGGCAAAATACAAAACACTAAAATGTTATTTAAGGTACTCTTGTCTCTTTATATCCCTCCAAGTGCTTCTAGTTTGAAAATGGAACCACCTCATGATTGAAATTCCATGTTTGTGGAATATCTTGAGAAAATCTGCATTTTTATCTGGTGATTAGTTTGTGGGGACGCTATGTACGATGTACATAATACTTGTCTGTCTGGCCTCAATCCCTGGATGAAATACACTGAATACATGGAATTAATACATATTTCTTATTTAGTTTAGCAGACACCATGCACTTTTTGATAAAGTCAAGTGTAATAATAAAGTATATTGTAGAGGTTTGACATTCACTATACATACTCATTGTATATAAACTCAAAAAATCGCTGGCACTGCGTCAACCTCATCTTTCTTCTTTGTTACAGCTGAAATGTTTTTTACCTGAAAGAAAAATGACTACACAGAAGACTGCGGTATTTCTTGCCTTTAAAATATTATACAACTGTTACCCTGGCACCCTCAGCTGAAGAAAATGTACATGCTATGGTCACATTTTTATGTTTGTGCAATATATTTTGGATTCTAGTTTGAAGCAGAAACTGGATAAATGCATCATTATCCTCATTTTGTAGCTAGCCATTCGTGAATATATATTGTGTGTAGTATTGTGAAGTATATAAAGTATGCACTTACAGCTTATGTCTTCAGAGTTGGAATGACAGAGAAGTGGAAAATTTAAAAACACTTTTAAGAAATTCATAGAAAAATCACACCTAATGTCTTCAGTCAGTAAGTGGAACTGTATAAAATTTAAGAGCATCATATTATCTCGGAAGCATCATGTGTCTTTGGCCTGGTCAGCCTCAACGCTCTGGACAGTCTGAAGAACAGCATCAAAACAAGTGTGCAGTGTCCACGTACTACAACCTCCATAGTTTGTCCATTCATGTTGGCCACCTGAAGAGATGGTACAAAGAGAACCAGTTAGTGACATCAAAAACAATGTGCCTTTACAATTTGAGGTAAAGACCCTTGGTGCAAATAGATTTTTAACAGTAATTATTTGTGTAGCAGCAACTCTATACAGCTTATATACTATTATATATTATTTTAATGCACAACCACTGTTTAGAGAGAATGGTCTGAAATAAAGAAAAAAATATCTGGTGAGTAGCAATTGTTTAGATACTGGACAAAAATATCTTGTATAAATATCTTATAGAAATGTACATCGACTTGAAATGCACTTATTTTGTATTTATTTTTTAATATTAGCCTACTGTAGTGTACTGTATGAAAACATAAAACCTAAAACCTGCTGCAACCATTTTGTACCCTTCTAACTGTATTTTCTGATAAATATGAGCTCCAGCATAATTCCTCTTGACTTCTTAATTCCTGGTAGGATAAGCCTCTCTCTTCGTCACATCTTCAATGAGTTTTCATGAGATTCTCTCCTTCTTGGTAATATAATCCTGACATGTTATTAGCTGGGGTTTTTCATATGACTTCTAATTCTCCTTCACACACACACAAGCCATTGCACCAACTAAATCACATATTTATATAAAACACTCTTTCAGAAGTGGTATGGAACACTTGGACCCCAAAGCCATGCTGCTGCTTTAATCACATGAATAAATGATCAAATGAAATGTGTAAAAATGCTTGGATTTATTTCCTCCCTGTGTCCTGTGGCTACAACGGCGCATGTCCCAGGGCTTAGCTTACTGTGTTTAATCTGCCGTCATGCATTAACTAAAAGAGCTATGGCTTCTGATGTTTAATGTTGTGAGGAGGAATAAGGCTTTGGGAGAAGAGCTGCTGAACAACTGCTTCTTAAATGTTCTTCCTGGCCACATTTTTAGATACACCTCTATTAATTTTTATGTCCAGCAAATGCACACTGAAAACAAACTTCAAATGAGCCTTAGGATGGATGATAAAGGGAATTCAAGTCAACAAAACCACTTGCTTTAGACACACATACATCTACTATTATATTTACATAGAAAGAATTTACATGAAGAAAATATCAAATGTTGCTATATTTCTGAATGCACAAGATGACAAAATATATCTTAGTGGGGTATGGTAACAGAAGGGCACCACTTTATTAGCTACAAGGTTCACCTAATAATTGGGTTTATGGATGAAAATGCTCTTGTACTGTATATTGCAATTACTGGCAGCAGCATAAAAAAGAGATTCTACTACCCCAATGTAATGGCAAGCCAATTGTATTAGCACCTTTTTGACAGTGTAACCCAAGACATGTTATAACAATCTGTCTCACCTAATACATAATGCTTTCAGTGGAATTTGTGGCACTGAAATATGCAAACCTTTGTAATTGCTTATTAGGTTTATAATTCATGTTCTGATTTGAAATAAATAAAAACAAAGTGCGATAAACGCTGCCCGCTATGAGCAGTCAATGTGCAATTAGCCAGGCTCAGCTCCAGCCCTGGGGATCCTGCTAGTGTTGCTGAGTGCAGCGCAATATACTCCTATCACCATCACGCCATTAGCAAAGGCTCAAACCAGCTCATATCACGCACATTTAGAGGAAATTAATCCAGGCTTGTGATGTTTAAAGACAACAATGGGACACCACATCCACACCAGCTGGATGTATGCCTAATGTTATTACAAGGCACAAAGACACACACAACTACAGTATATGAGATATGACAGCAGCAGCAGCAGAAGGGAATCCAGTTTCACAACATCAATTTTTGAGTGGGGGCAGCTTAGAGAGGGGCTGGATATGAGCGAGGATATTTATATTCAGGCTCCCACAGCACCAGCCTGTGGACTTTCTCTGGAATCAACAGAGGCGCACACAGTCAGTTTGCCAAGCTGAAGAAAGCAGAGAGGATTTTTGGAGCCATAATGAATGCATATGTGTTAAAACCTTTCAAAGACTGTGGAGGTGTATGTCACACTAAAGCCTATTAGCCTGGTTAACCTATTATTGAGTGTATATTACACTAGGCATAGGATGTGTTGGTGGTGTACTTGGAGGAAAGAATTGTAGTATGATACTATTGTGGATTGCAAAACCAAATGTACTATTAAAATAGGGTAAATGGGAAAGAGGTTTGCTGAATTTTGTTCCTTAAGGCTGTGTTTAAATTAGGTATGGGCGATATGGTAAAAATTTTATATCACAATTTTTATTACACCAAGATCCTCACTGTTACTTTTACTCTTTCTGACATCACTTTTAAATTTGTGGCTGTTTTGGCCCTTGGAGAATTGCACCCCACTCTCCCACACAACAGGTGGGGGCACTCACCACTTCACCAAAGAGGAGACTTCTTGGATGATGTAACAGTATGCAATAAAATAATTAGTCACATTAACCACCTTCCCACATTTTCCCAAATCAATTTAAAAGCTTAGCCTGGATCACTAACCACTATTGGGCCACATAATTCAGAAATATTTTGTTTTCAGTAAGGTTTACCTGAACATCACATCCGCTAGCATCCTCTCCTTTAGGCAGGTAGGTGTTTCCATGTGCTGACAAAGGCAGTAGGGATGAGTGAATAAGGCACAGTTGTAATGGAGTTCCAACTATCTGAAGTTGGGTCATAACAGTCCAATGTTTTACACCTCTGCGTCCCGAAATAACCTCCAACTACATATAGCTTATTTCCAGATGCTACAGCGTGACAGCTCATGCGTTTGGACGTCATGTCACCCACTCGAGTCCATTGGTTTGCGTCACAGTCAAAACGATAAGCGGAGGCAGCGGTGAATTCGGTGTCCCCTCCCATGATGAAGATCTGGCTCCCCAAAACAGCAGCAGCGGTGTAGCGCCAAGGCTGGGGACATTCAGCCGCGATGGCCCACCGGTTACCAACAGGGTCATAGCACTGAACCTGCATACAGAAAGACACAGTTAGCCAGGACCAGTGGCAACATGTTGAAAATATGATGACTGTGGCTTGTTCTGGTATTTTTATGCAAATATAAAGATTAAATATTGTATATAGAATTCCCATTTCCCACTGAGATTTGATTTTAAAGAATTCCTGGTAAATATGGCAGCAAAATTATCAACACAAATTTCTATTAAAGACATTTTTTTTTAAAGGCCCCAGTTTTGAATACTCTACTTCAAAATTGTATATTGTGTTTCATACTGCTCTTATTTCGTATGTTTTTTTATGGGTAAAAGTGAAATTGTACGCACCTTGGAGGCTTTGTCTCTGTGAATTGTGGTTCCTCCAAAAACAAATAGTTTAAGTTTGGCACTGACAACAGCTGCATTACTCACTCCATCTCTGAGTGGAGCCATCATAGTCCATTTATTACTGAGAGGGTCATATCTCTCAACCTGAAAAATAACACATAATACACATAACAACATAACATACATAATAGCATCTAGATCTTAACACGAAGGATGGACTCATTTGAAATGCAGTGCTAAATGAAAACACATCACAGACGATTATATAAGTATTCAAGATCCACTGTGTGAAAACCCCTAAACCTTTGATCATTATGTTCCTTACCTGTTTCAAGGAGACTGACGGAGAAGCGGGAAATACACCTGCTATTGCTGTGTGGCCTCCTACAACATAGAGACTGTTCTCTAACTCAGCTGAACCATGGCCAAATCTGCAAAAAACATCTGCAATCAATACTGTACATCAATTAGCCACATTTGTAGTTGGTGTTAATACTGACCTTGCTATTAACATCGGTGCACCTTTGGACCACTCTTCATGGACAGTGTCATAGATCCACACGTCTTTAGACACTCCGTTCTCAGAGCCTCTTCCTCCGGTCACATAGACCTTACAGCCAATGGCACAGGCACTGAACTCCTTCCTGGGGCTCGGCAGGTCAGCTTTAGGGATGATCTCTTTAGCTTTGTGGTCAACCTTAAAACAATTATAATCAACTATAATGGATGCTTCCTATAAATTATTTTGTGTGCATTATGGCAATAAAAGATTGAATTGTGGTAGAAACTTAAGATTTGTCAAGAAGATTTTTGGCTCTTCAAATAATATGTTTAACATTGCCAGTTCATATTAATAAAAAGGGAAAATAAATGTTAAGTATGATGAAGACAATTTGATCGGATGTACATTGTAGTTAAAAAAGTTTGACAAAGACACTGATAGCAGTAGACTTCAAGTCAGCAAAAATTGTGATAATCAAAATTGTGTCTTGGATTGAACTACAGCTCTCAATGTTGAAGTAACTACTATTTAAAGTATTTCTCTGTGTGTAGATACCTGATATATTTTGTCACACATAAAGGTCTGTCCTCCCAGTATCAGCAGCGTGTGTCCTGCTTTTCGCGGCCGTGCACAAGGACTTGTAACTACTCCGTCATTCTGAAGGATTTTCTTCTTACACTGCATGGCCTCTTCTACTATGGACCTGTACGAGAGAGTAAAAAAATCATCACTTAAGAAACTGCAGAGGTTTGGTTTAATCTTCTTAGTAAAGCTTGGCCTAATTCTCCATCAACTGACACACATCTCACACATCTTAATTCCCACGCTTTCTTTAAAAAGCGCTACTTCAATTTTCAAAGCAATTGGACGCTAATCAGAAGTTCCTCTTGCCCAGATGGATCTTCTCCTTTTTGGCAGTCTATACAGAGATATGTCGACAAACTGAATATGTCTGACGCTAAATAGATGACTCATTCTGTGTTTGGCATATACAATGGGTCTGCTTTTAGACCAATATTAAAACTGTGCTTCTTTGGGTTTTGATTTTGGGCTGAGTATCAGGGTTAAACAGTATCTTCAAATGAAAGCACTACATAGACCTTCCAAAAGTTTTTGTGAACCAATATGAATATTTTATGGTTCTTCAGTAAATACTGTAGATTATCCCCTTATATCAAACATTGCAGACAGATTGGAAGACAAATTGTATGTGATAAAACTGAAAACTACGAAGTAGATATTTTGGCTGCAAATTGATTTGTTGAAGTATCTGGCTGGTTGCATTCACAAAAGTACCAAGATAATATTTTAGTGAAATGACAGGGAGAATATGAAAGGATTTCAAACACTGTCATAAATGGCCAAAGAAACTTTTATTACTTGTCGGTGCAGGACGGGATCACTGTCTGAGTCCTGGAGGATTGTTAATGCATGCATATTCTAGTTGAAAACGTATATTTACATTGAAAGCGTTGACATGTAGACAAGAACAGTTCACAATGAGAATGTGAAAGAGGCTGACCTGCTCCTCTTGTCGGCCATCACCAGCTCCTCACAGGCCACAGCCTCCAGCAGACACTCAGAGGGAAGCAGGGCCAGTCTGATGCCTCTGAGCAGCTCTGGGAGGTAATGTCGCCGTCCTTCGAGGTCATAACGAACCCACCGCATCACAGAGTTAAACACCACCTGCAGCAGGGCACAGGGCAGATCATCATTTCTTATTAAAAATTATTACTTCAATAATTGCGTAAGCTTATATCACATTGCAAGATCAAAATATAACTATAGTAGACTATTGTTTGTATTTATCCGATGTTTAATTCAGGAGAGGAACAAAAACACTTGTCCTAATTAAATATTATTGGCACACCACTTTGAGGTTTTTTCTCAGATTATTATTTTCATAATACAATTGTAAGAAACTGGGACATGGCTATAATTATTAGGTTTATATTTATTGTGGCATATTGTTCTTAAGCCTCCTGCCTTTTAGTGACATACAGTAAACTCTATTCTTGTCAGTGAACTAACATCAAAGCAATGATTAAGTAATTAAAGTTGAAGAAGGTTTAAATCAGTCATCTGGACTTGGGTTTTGAGTTGAAGACGTTTCGGCTCTTGTCCAAGAGCCCTTATCAATTCTAAAAGTTGACTGGTGAAAGTTCAATTATATATCCTATTCCTGAGTGGGAGGGTTTAACCTAAACCTGTTCTTAATGGTCTGTGATTGATGAAAGGGTTAGGTTAGTTTCAGGTCGTTAGTGTCATGTGGTCTCAGTTGCTGGGGGTGTGATACATTAGCATGTGAAGTACTTTCGGGTGAAACTGTCTTTGTCCTGGTAGAAATTACTTGTTTATTTGGTAAATCTTTTATTATGCTATTGTAGATGGGTGAGAGATTATATCTGAGACCCCCTCCTCTGTTAAGAGAAGGGTGGTGTTTTTTGACAAAAACTGCCTCTTTGACTCCTCTTTCATACCATCCTCGTCTTGTTTCAACCTCTCTAAATCTAAAACATGAGCTTCTAAAACATGAACGTCTTCAACTCAAAACCCAAGTCCAGATGACTGATTTAAACCTTCTTCAACTTTGATCTGACTACCTGGATAAAAGAATGAACCTTCACAGAAAACTTTGTAATCATCTTTTATTTTTTGCAGATAATTTCTTCACTTCTCAATTTTTGCTACTTGTAAATGCATTGATCCTATTCCTATGAGTTATATGTATATTTCATTACCTCCACCAAGGAGTGTTCAATAGTGTTTGTCCGTCTGTCTGTGAGCGACATTAATCAGAATTAAAGAACAAATTTAGCAGAAAATTTCAGAGAAGTCAGTAATAATATAAGAAACAACTGATTCGATTTTTTGAGTGATCCTGATTACTGTCTGGATCCAGAAATCTTTCAAATAATGGCATTGGCACAAAACAACTGCACGTATTTGGATGAAATTTTCAGGCAAGGTTAGGAATGACCCAAAAAACAATTGATCAAATCTAAACTTAAGTTGTTTATTATAACCAATGGGTCTTTGTCTGCTTTTTTTCTGGAAAGTCAGTTTGTTAAGAACAGGCTTTGAACAAAACCCACAATACAACCTACTTTGACTTGAATTAATGCGAGTTGAATCCCTAGAAACACTACATGATGCATCTAAATGACCATGTATACACTAATCCGCATGCTCACATATACTTGATCCTTTACATTCACTCTGCACTGGCCTTAGATGACCACACGATACTGAAGAAATAGTGCAAATAGTAATAATCAAAGATAAAGCAACAATCTATAGGCCCATAAAGAGGAACATACAGAATATAAAATAGAGAAAAGTCATTGTAGTCATACCCTCTGTGGCTTTTAACTGGTTCAGATAAATTGCCTTCACAGCAACAGCAGAGGCACCCTACAGTTTATTCACACTGTTACACACAAACTAAGGGCATGCTGGTCTCTCTGTATGATATTGTCTGTAAGCAGCTGATAATCACCCAAACCACATCAATGCTGTGACTCCAGGGCAGTGTTATTGTGGTAATGGAATATTCTTTCTTGTTTATGATAAAACCTCTGAGAGGAACTGGAGCGATGCAGTGGTTTGCAAAGGCACCATGAGAAAGAAAGGGTAAGGAGAATAAGCTACTATTAAGAACAGTGAATTGAATAGAGCCTCAAATTCTGCATTTAAACACTCAGTCAGCTTGAGAATTGAACCCACAAACTTTTTTGCGTAAAGAAAGCAGGATACATGTTAGTCTTTGCCTTTATGTATCTGTCAGAGGGCTGTCTCACATGAAAGATTAGAAAATGGATGACAAAAAGGAGAGCTAAGTAAGGTGGGTGAGTTAGACAAAAGGTTTTTACAATTTTACAAGATACAATGTATTTTATCATTTGGCTAATTTAAGTTTTCTTCGCATTTTGGTTATAAATATAGGGTAAACTATATTCTTCCAGCGGGGGCATACTGTATCTATATGCAAAAAGGCTCTGCCAAGTACGGGAATCAAAACTTTTTTTGTGTGAAATTAGAGTCACAATGGGTGACATTGAGTATGGAGCTTGGAGTAGAGCCAAAGCTCCTACAAATTCAATTTTATTTATATAGGCCTAGTCCTATATCACAAAAACAACTATTGCCTCAAATGGCTTTACAAAAACTGCGACAACTGCACATCTGTATGGAACTTCCCTTGACATCTATTAGGAAATCAAAAGCATTTGAGGAAGAAAAAAGTCTAATCAGTTTTATGTTGCTTAGCTAACCTTAATTGATTAGCTTTGCCTAGCAGGTAGTCCACTGACCAAAAATAGTCTATTGTAAAAGTAATCTACCCATTTAAATCAACATGATATCCCATTGTTTGTCTATCCCTTGTTTGTCTGTTTCTATTCAAAGAACACTGCATCCTGACACCAATATTTAGGCTAAAAGCAACACAAGTCAACATGTGTACGCCTCTGAGTGCACACTTCAAACACACAAACACAATCTAACACAATCTAACACAATGTAACACAGCACAGATGGGAGCTGAACTCATAAAGGCTAAG
>JAVQJW010246682.1:0-11694 GCA_036025195.1 Hypseleotris klunzingeri
CTGCTTATTCACTAAATTATTGTTAATTCCAATTAATGCTTTACTACTGCTAAATGTATGGGGTATATTCTAAAGTATTACTGCTATATTTTATTTTGAATTTTAGAATGGAGAATATATGACATAGTAAAGTAAAGTCAGGAGAAGTTACTCACTGTCCAGGGAGAGCATGGAGTCAAAGATCTTGCACTGCACCTGTCCTGTACTCTGCGAGGCACAGCTCATCCATAGCCCCTCATACAGACCCACCGCAGTAATGATGGCATCTCCCGCATAGGACGACTGTTTCCACTGAGGCAACGCTGTGGTGGAGATGATCCCAATCCAGCCACCAAGAGCCAGGAAGTAACCCAACAACTGCAGACCCGAATTGGCCATTTTATTCTATCTCAAACTTGAACTTTTCTACACAATTTTTCACTTTGACTCCTTCCTTCAACAGTCTTTGCAGTCACACCTTGAGAAATCCTGTTGCCACTTAGTCCTTGGTTCGTCTAAGCATCTCCTGCCTCTACTCTCATCTTGATCTTTGACTTAACTAACTTCTTGGAAAGAGTTGAGAAGTTGGTGTATGTTCCTAACCCTCTTGGAATGTCCCGTGTTATTCCCAGATTTGGAAAACAAAAAGAAAGTGTTAAGAAGGGTGTTAAGAAGGCTTTGTGGTGGTCAGTGGCTGCCTCTCTCTCTGCATGGCTTCATCCAATCCTTTTGCTTCCCCCTCACTGCAGTCCTTCCATCTGCTGCGGCCTGGAGTGGCTCACTGAGGGCTGGAAGGAGAAAAAAAGAAACAGTTTCAAGACAAAAAGTGTTTAACGGGTGGAGCACAAAGGGTTGGGGTTAGGGATAAGCTGTGATTGGACCATTTGATGTTAGGGACCGCCTTTTGGGAGGGATTAGGCATGGGTTGGGTTTGTTATCAACATCAGGATTTTGCTACATAAGGTAAAAAGTACCATAATAGTCAAAATATAGTATTGGGCAGTGGATATGTATATTGTCTTTTTCCATATCATACTTTCTTTACCAATACCTAATAATTTATGACAAATTAATTGATTAATTAAGACTAATTAAGTAGCATAATTTCTAACCTTTATCTGACTTTACATGCAGAAGAGTAAACAAACTGTATTGCGCCCTCTGTCATTATTTGGAGACGTGTGAGGGACATGGAGATCATGTGTCTTCACTCCTCCATAACTTTATTCAAAAAGCTGTAGAACAACTTTCCTAAGTTAACCAGGTAATAGCAAAAGATCGAAGATTGACTATAGGGCATTAATTATTTTTGCATTAAAATTTAAACAAAGGCATTTTAACTGTAGATAAAAGATTAAATATACCATTTATTCTATTTATATTTTTATACTAGGCTCACGCTGTCGTACACAACAGCAAGTGTTTATCGGCGAAACGCCCCATGTCTGCATCAAATGCTATGGTACAACGGCCACCTTAATCAGAGATGGTGTGATTTCTAAGAGTTTTTATATTGTTAACAAGCAATTAAGAGGCCCCAGCCAAAACCATGACAAATATGGGAAGGGTCTATTTGACTTTTGTGATTTGTCTGGATGTTTGTGAAGGATGATTTTTTCAGGTTTTATACATTTCCCTTTTTGTTTATTCTTTGTTCAGTCCATAGGTGGCGCTTTTGAGATAACTGGCATTATATTGGTCAGATGTGTTCAGGGGCAGGGGATCATGCGGTGTTTCTAGTTTGAGCATAATCAGGCCAAGTATGTGCAAGTTTGAGGCTGTTAAATTGACAGTACATGACTTCCCAATTTCAATCCAATATGGCCTTTGGCCACAATATAATGAATCACACATGTTTCATTATTCCCTTACAATGAAAGGTAAGTGTGTCCTGAGTCCTATCAGGGTCAAAAACATGATGGCGCTATAGAGGCATTCTTTATTCAACCTTGATCATTTGCATATGTCTATTAAATAGACACTAGCCCGGATCACTGTGCCAAATTTCATGAGATTTGGTTTATGTTCACTAGGATTAATAGGTCAATTAAAGTGCTCCAATCATTAATTAGTTAATTAATTAATGATTATTCATCGTAGAAGTAACAAGGTTTACATATGTCAGGGTCTTCGAAAACTTCACGGCAACATTTTGCACTTTCCCTCAATAAAAACGTGTCACGTACATGAGGCGCTGAAATGAAAACATGTTTATTTTTTTATTTTGTCTAATTTTCTCTCAAATGTGGATTGTCAATTGTCCAATCAGTGCGCAGCTGTGTGCATTGCTCCTCAACTTTGACTCCTCCTCAAAGTGAACCAAACTGGTTAGGCTTTTTGGTTCGCAGAGAGAACCGCTCTCCATTTGGTTCCAAGGATCGCTTTCAGACCGGTTTGGTCTAGTGGAATCACTCCAAAGCGTTCCGTTCCGTACCGGCCTAGTGGAAATGGCCCTTATATGTAAAATATTGGGCTTGGGTAAAGTCTGGGAAGCTTAGAACAGGAGGCTAAACTAAACAGTCAATAAGCTGCTCTAAACCAGACTGGTGTACATCACTCCACTGAATAAGTGTACTTAAAGGCACGCTATTGTTTTTTGTCCACTTTGTCTTTCGGTATTGCTGATTTTCTACATTCAGCAATACCAAAAGACATTGCTGTATGACTTGCTCAAAGGGGCTTTGAGCAAGTCATACAGGGGACTAGTAATACGACTGAAATCTGTGATATATTGTTTATAATAGTTTAATAGTCCCATAAGAGCTCTAAGCTCACCAGCAGAACCTGGCTGCTTGTTAGATTCAACAGGTTTGTCTTCTTTTTACTTAGATCATTACTGACGTTTTCTTTTATTCAGACAATAATAGTAGTAGATGTTGTGTTTACCTTTACATGTTTCGACTGTACTACAGTCTTCCTCAGACAAATGGTCGTACACCCTAAGGACAAAATAGAACAGGACAACAAATGCAACGTCATATACAAAAAAACATGTAAACCATGCAATAAAAAATACATCTGGGAGACAGGGAGGAGTTTTAATATACGAGAAAAAGAACACAAAAAAGAATGTGAAAAAGAACCAACTGACAAGAACCGCAAAAGAAAAGGCAGAACAAGTAAACTTAAAATAAGCCATATCAGACCACTGCAAACGCAATAACCACATTATGGACTGGGAAAATTCACAAATCATTGGATCCGAAACCAATGAATACAGAAGATGGATCAAGGAGGCCATCGAGATAAGGAAACGGGGCAAAAACACCTTAAATCGAGATGACGGTGCATTCCTTGTTTCACACACCTGGGATTCACTCCTCCAGACACCAGTGCATGGCGGGGGGCGTGGTCAGCCTGATAGACCTGTCAGGTCCGTCAGGCTGGCCACGCCTGGGAAGAGCAGCTGATAAAAGGCACGTCACAGCAGAAGTGTGACGCTTCTGAGGAAGACTGTAGTACAGTCCAAACATGTAAAGGTAAGGACAACATCTACTACTATTATTGTCTGAATAAAAGAAAACGTCAGTAAAAATCTGGCCGCTTGTTATCCAGGGCTCGTACTGCGGCAGTATCTGCTGGGTCCATTCTGCTCCCCTCAGCAGAAAAACAATGGTCCCTCACTTATGGTTTGAAAAGGTCACATTTTCATGGTTTGATTACATTGTCTCTTAAACGTCTTAGCACTCTCCTAACGTCACTGACATGGTCATCAAAAGTCCTACTAAACACAAGAATGTCGTCAAGATAAGGTACACATATCTTGTCCTGTAGTCCTTCTAAACATTGCTCCATACTCCATTGGAACGCAGCAGGTGTATTCATCAGTCTGAAAGATCCTAATCCATTGGTAAAGGTGGTTAGATATCTGCTCTCCTTGGGCATATACCCCTGGTGATAGGCTTCACCTTGGTCCAGTAGTGAGAAGATGGTGTTACCCTCCATACAGTCCATAACGTCCTGTACCCAGGGGATAGGTTGTGTGTTTTCCATTTCAGATCTCTGTAGTCAATACATTAGCACAGTACACCATCTTTTTTTCTTACACAGACAACAGGGGATGTGTAGGAGGAAGTAGACCTTTTCATCCACTTTGAACTATCAAGTCTTGTAAGTAGTGCTTCATTTCCCTGTACAAAGTCTTGGTACAGATAGGGAGGCTCTGTATCTTTCAATAAAATGTCCATTTGCAGATTTGGCACACATCCTATGTCTTCATCAGTTCTTGAAAAGGATACTGATTCTTCACGTAACATTGGTTGAACAGTCTTTTGTTTTAATCCAGCTGGGAAAGATCCATTGCTCAATGTGAAGTGCATCCTGTAGTGTCTTGGCCTTGGACCTTGTTGATGGAAGCAGTCTCTCTTGAAGATGTCAGCAGGATAGACAGACCCCACTGACTGTACACACCCTAAAGTAGTCCTCCCTGATAGTATAATGTAATGGTTGGTAGGGTTTTGTTCACTGACAACAATCATAAGGATGGACCCTGCCTTCACTGAAACGTGTGTCACAAAACTCTAAACCATCTGGCCAATGGGGGTTGTCAACATTCAAAGTCATATCTTCTTTAAAAGGCTTACACTGAATCTGACAGTCAATAAAAACTCAACTCTGACTTGGTACAGTTACTCTCTCATTTGTTGTTCTCACTTTGTACCCACTTGTCTGTCCAACACTAACTGCTTTAATGAAAGTGTTCCCGAGGTGAGGAAAGGCAAGTTTGACTCTCTTAGTAGCTTCTCTTCTCTTCGTCTGAGTTAGTCCTATCTTTCAAACCATGGGACAAACTCAGATGTCTAAAACTAAACACTCAATCACACTGAATCCAATAATAGGACACTGCTGCTGGTTACTCGTTAACAACAAAACTTGTAATAACTTCTGTGTCAATAGCTGTGAGCTTAAAGGCAAGCACACATTGACCCGTTGTCGGCCAGTCTGTTGGCGTCGATATGTTTGCAAGCCCCCCCCCGGACGTAAAAGAAGACTACTGGGCTAGTGTGAGCTCCCGTCGGCAAAAAGCCGAACATGTTCAGCTTTCGTCGATGCTCCCCTGTGTGTCGGCCAAAGGAGCGTTCTGATTGGCTAAGCGCCAGCGGGTGACCAGTGAATCAGTGCCTGAGAAGTGAACTGGAAGTGACGAATGCGGACAAACAAACCATTCGCAGACACCGAAGGGAACTTTTATCTGAACAGACTAATGTACTGTATTTACAATGTCATACTCAACAGTAGAGCTGCCTCAGATGTATCGCTACATAATTAAAAATAAACCACTGAGTGACTTGATTCTACTGCCATTAAAACTGAATTTCCACTGGCAAGCCTGTTAGCTTAGTCATTAGCCCCGCAGTTCGACCCTGCTTAGCGTCATTCCGCACCTCTTACAACAACTGCTTGTGGAACATAGACTTGCTTACTATATATTCTTCCTAGCTAGTAGCTTGGAATTATGTGTCATTACAATAGAAAGATACGGCAAGTATTTAAAGACTTGAAAGGGGGGTTGTCGGTGCCTTTGCCTTAAAGGGTACCTCCACCATCCTTCATATATCATGTCTGTCCCGTTTTCTGCTTCAGTCTGTAGGGGGTTTCAATGAGCTCATCTGTTAATTAACCGCACACAAAACAGTGCCACCCAGGTCCAGTGAGACAGAGGGAGAATGTCTTCCAGGGGAATACTAAATGGGAGAATTTAAATTATAAATTCCCAGTAACCCCAAAGTCAAAAAAGAGAAGCAGCAACACCACTCCAGGTATAAGCCCAGAGAAATTGGGCTATGGCTTTGGAGGAGGGGGGGTTTCAGTATTTCATTCATAAGTTTGTAGTACAGTAGAATCTTGATGGTTCCCCTCAGAGCTGTTGAAAAACAGAGTTATGACAACTCCATTGAAAACAGTGGGACAGTTTTTCATCATTGATCAGCAAGATTGTATCTAATGTGTCAACAGTTCCCATAAGTTAATATTGCCTCAAATGCACAGAGAATTGTGCAAAGGTTGAACTTGAATCATTCACATTTTTGGACCTCCGCTGGTGCAACACTAATCTCTATTACTCTGGTTTCCCTCCTATGACGTCACACTAGCTGCATTCATTTTTCATTTTACAGCCAAACCAATGAATTCTAAAATCATAACCAAAATCATGCAGGCACTGTCACTATATTTATGTATAATGGGTATATTCTAACCTGTCATATGCACTTTAAAAATAAACAATAAATTATATGCATACGGTTCTATGGTGTATCTATGTTGACAAAAATATGAATGGCCTATTGATATCATTTACTGATTTAGTGTGATGGTTCAGCTTTGATCCTCTAAAGGTACAGTATATAGTAGATGGTGGCCAAGTCCAAGAAACATGTGTAAATCAGTGTGTAGACAAAGGTAGTCTGAAAAGGACATGTCACATCCAGACAAGCTGTTTGTAAATTGGGTTGCGCTGTGGAAAGCCCCTCTGGTCACCATGGAAACGGCGGTAAATGAAACAGCACAGTGTAAGATTAGTATAGTTTTACAGACACACGCTCGGACGTCCTTTGGCTCCGCTATTACAGGTGAAACTAAATAAATTCAACCTTGAACTTGAACCTGGACAAATGTAACCTGAAAAAGCATCAGAGCATGTGACAATACATGTGACCCACTTATGGTACCAGGTACACACATAGACTGGCACCACATTCATTTCTATACACTTATATGTACAACTATCCACTTGTACAATTGTTATCAACAGTATTTTTCCATTTTCTCTCAGCTCCCAACCCCTGGTGATGTTTTTCCCTGTGCATGTATGGGCTGTGTGCTTCAGTGACTGTGTTGTCTAATGAGTGACTGCACCTCAGCAGAGAGGGGTCAGCTGAGCGGAGACATGAAGGAGGGAAAACACACACAGGATCAAGATCTCAATTAAAACACTTTTCACACCACATGCTCTTCTACCTGATGTAACATGATCAATACTGCAGCATAATTTATTGTAGGGAAGTCTTGACCCCTCCCCAAGACAAACTGTTTAAGTTAATGACATGTTTCATACATCACCTCTTTAGGTGGAGCTTCACCAGTGTTAGCTGTGTGAGCACATCTTAGCTTTGGCCTTCATGCCCAAACATAAAAACAGGATCGGTCTCACGGACACACTACATACACACACACAATGAAGATGTCAGGGGCCTGTGGGATTAGCCAGTGTTACCACGGTAACCATGAAACACCTGTGGACATGTAAACAGTATTGAGAAAAAATACATAATACAACAGACAGCTGGTCAGTCTGTATTTGAAGTTTCACAAGATTATCCACTGTTCACTTTGAAGTCCAGTGAGGCAATGTCCTGTTACCTGCACACAGTCATGTGACTGCATGAACAACACTGTGCTGTGGTTCTGACTGAAATATAATGATGTCTGAATTGTAAATGTTTTTCACCAGAACAGTGGTGTTTGTAGGACTGTTGACAAAGTACTGAAATGAATAATGTATGTTAGTGCCTCAAAGAGAGATCCTCTGGTCCACTCAAGAATCTGAAGAGACTATTAGAATGGCTCTTCTGGAGTGAAACAGGATGTGGCTTTTCCAAAGCACGGCCTCCAACAGACACTGAAAACATGCTTAAAGAGCTGAATGTTTAGCTCTGCTTTTGTAGTGGGCCCAGGTAATTGCTGTCTTTAGGTCCTTTAGATGAGACAACCATAAGACTAATGTGTCAGGCCCACTGAAGCACTTTCTACGAATCTCCAAAAGCCATGTCCGTCTCAGGCCTTCACTGCCAGCTCTTTTCATCCCTCTGTTTGCTAAACTCACTATGGATGACCTGTTTTTATGGCTGGTTTCAGCTGAGCTGTTGGGCAAGCCCTTCCCAGTGTTGCTGCTGGTCCAGTGTTTAGTATGGTGAGAAAGTTCTCCTCTGTACTGTGTGACTGTGTGGTGTACGTGCTTCACTGGAGTCCGTGTGTAGGACGCCCACTCCATCATCTCCTCCACCTCTCACCTCAGATTTTCCAGACCCCTGCTACACTAAGCTGAGCTTAAGAGTCAGCTGATCTGATCAAAGACACAGGCTGGAGTGACTAACAAGAGGAGAGAGTTCCCAACAATATGGACCTCCCACAGGTTTCCATTCACCTACTGGAGCTAACAGCACTGTGGAGGTACATCAGGAAACCTATCTGAAACACATCTGAAACATATCTGAAACATATCTGAAACTACTTGTTTCTATATCTTAGCTCAGTTGTGGTGTGTATGTCCCCCTCTATCTCCTTGTCCAGTGAAGGGCAGGCCCCTCACTCTCTCCTGTTGTCACTGGACTCTGATAACTCCAGTCTGCCTCACTCCTCCTCCTCCTCCTCTCAGCCCCTTGTCGTTTGTCCTCCACGAACTTCTGTTTTTAATCCATACACTTTTTTGTAAGTGTATGTATTATTATTACTGCTGGGTATCAATTATTTATTTATGTATTTATTTATTTTAATCACATTGAAGACCATTTTCTAAATAAAGTGCTTTAAACTGTAGGCTATTTTATTAATATGAATTTCAATTTGAACATTAATCTAATCAAATAAAATCGTGAAAAAAAAAGTGTTTTTGAAGATCCAGAATTCATTAATAATTATAATTTATGAGTTAGAGTGTAAAACAATGTAGATTGCCACGTTCTTTCGAGAGGACCACATTTGGGTGGCATTCCATACTTTGACACTCGCTCCACTCAGAGGCAGCAGAAGCCTGATTTCACACAAAAAGGTTAAGTCAATACGTGTCTTACTTATGTTGCTTAATCATGTAACATAATGGAGAAAAATGATGGCCATTTTTTGATCAATAGTTTTGTGACTTTTAAACCAGACTTGGGCCAAACTTTTCTTTTTACGAAATTTTACAGTGTGAATAAGGTCATCTTGAAACCTTAAAATTATGGCCTAAGTCACATTTTTGCCCCTGTGATTTTTGGCTAAAATCACATGATCATTCAGCTGAGGGTGGAGAACATTTTACCAGAGGTGGGCAGTCTCATGAAGAGCTGATTTACAAACAAAATCTGCATTTTGCCAAAAGATGCCATTATTTTAAGAAGGCGTTGAAATGCAAAATGTTTCTCTCTACAGCTTTACCTAAGATCAATCAAAGCAGCTGCTCTTTGTGTAACTGGTTGTCTTCCTGTGCCTCTAACTCCCGGATCCATGTCACTGCTGAGGGCCAGAGCACCTGCATGTCCACACTACATCCGCCTCCATCAACCCCTCAAAGACCTGCTCCTCAAAGAAAACCTGCAGCAGGAAGAGGAGGACAAGAGGAGAACAAGAGCAGAACAAAAGGAGAACAAGAGGAGAACAAGAGGGACTAGGCAAGCAGGAAGCCCTCCTCTCAAGGACTTTATTGTGAGCCAGAGTTTGAAAGACACCTGCATTTAAAAACTCAACAGTGTTATCTCAAATTATAGACACTTTAAAAGTATATACAAAGTAGACAATGCATTTTCAGTAGAGATATGTCATTTGTGGAGGACACTTTCTAGAATGTTTACAACAGAACAAGGGTCTATTCCATTTAGAGCTTCCTAGACCATACTCTGAGAAAGCCCACATGTATACAGTAACAAAGAAAGCAATCTAGATGTACAGTATGTTGTATACGTGTTTATTTATTTCATTGGCACCAAAAAATTATTTCCACTAAGTGGTAATTTACTATTTTATCAGTTCCTTGTTCTGTGCTTCAGCCAATCAGCTCTCTCCTGTTTCACACGTTCTCTATGGGAGTGATCCCAGATCCATGTAGAACTCTGAATGGCCAAGTGCTACACTATCAGTCTGGCTTGTACCAGGTTAACCTGGTTAAGGATTTTCTGAAATCTGAATGAATTCTTAAGAGATTAATAGTGTTGAAATGTGAGTGAGTATATTTCTGAAGCACATAGTAAAGGAAGTGACTCTGTCTTTACTGCAGTGATCCTCTCTTGATGTCATCATCTGTTCCTTGTGAACTAGGTCAAACTCAATACAGCTCAGACACACGTATGTGCAACCTGCCTAACATCCATTTAACCCTGAGTGCTGGACTAGAAACATATCAGAATTATTTAGAATTAACAAGTTATATGTAGAAGTGTAAAATATGTGTCGTTAGATATGCCTTGTAGTATTTGTAAATAATCTGGTTTTCATATATCAAATTGAACTAAATGCTAAGGAAACAGCCCTTTGTGATTTTTAATGGACCTATGTAGATTCCAAAAGTACACTTTGTTTTACATTTCTATCTAGATAGGCAAAGAAACCCTGCTCTAATCCTACTTCATCAAAACTTGAAAAAACCTCCTCTTAAATGTTTGACAGCACACATTAGTTCCAGAGCACATCCTCTCCGAGTGCGTAGTTCATATACTAGTGTCTGCTCAACCTTTCTCACACACTTTGTCACCTTTTAAACCGTTTGCTATTCCAAAAATGTGTCGTGTACATGCTGTCTCGTGAGGGAGAAGCTAGCTCCATTTTTCCCACCATCCACCATGGCCTGTCTCCTATCATCTATCATCTCTTATGCTGAGGCAGAAACACACAGCAAAGCATAGGTCAGAATCTGTATTTGGTGGGCAGGTTTTTGTAGGCTGTAAGGGCTATAGTCAAAGCCAGTTCATTGAATTGAGACTTTTTTTTGTTTTGTTTTTTTGTTTTGGAGATGGGGGGCAGGAAAATGACTGTTGTTGCAGATTTTGTGGCGTGGTTTGGTAGCTACAACTGTGAAATGGACTTTGTCATTGATGAAAAATGATCAGAATTCTGACTCTTGCCCTCCATCTGAGGGTATGACATATCATATTCTAGAACCTAAAAACAACCAATAGGACTCTGGTCGTCTCTGCGCTCGAGTTCTTATCCACCTGCTTCATCCCCTCATTCACCTGGACGCCCCCCTGGATGCCGTATCTATATACACACCCTGAACTATCTTAGCATCAAGACTTCATCCATCAGTCCTGGTCACATCTACAGCCTGTCTCTCCTGGGAGTGGATCCCTCTATCACATCTATAGCCTGTCTGTCCTGGGAGTGGATCCCTCTATCACATTTATAGCCTGTCCTGGGTTATGGTTATGGTTATGGTGGTACTCACGAACTCGGTGATGGGGTCTCCGGTGAGGGGGGCGTAGCTGATGCGGTACTGTCGGACCGGGCCCTCGGCGTGGTCCCAGCCCACGGTCAGAGACGAGGTGGTGGCCTCCAACACACGAAGGTTCCTGGGGCCAACTCTGGGGACTACAGAGAGGGTTAGACCAGGACTAAACCAGGTCTAAACCAGGTCTAAACCAGGTCTAAACCAGGACTACACCAGGTCTAAACCAGGACTAAACCAATACTAAACCAGGACTAAACCGAGTCTAAACCAGGTCTAAACCAATACTAAACCAGGACTAAACCAGGTCTAAAGCAGGATTCAACCAGGACTAAAGCAGGATTCAACCAGGACTAAAGCAGGTCTAAAGCAGGACTAAACCAGGTCTAAAGAAGGATTCTACCAGGACTACACCAGGGCTACACCAGGACTACACCAGGACTAAACCAGGACTAAACCAGGACTAAACCAGGACTATACCAGGTCTAAAACAGAACTAAACCAGGACTACACCAGGACTAAACCAGGTCTAAACTAAGACTACATCAGGACTAAACCAGGACTAAACCAGGACTATA